>JAVTVY010000860.1:0-32270 GCA_036873755.1 Hanleya hanleyi
GGAGACTCGAAGTATCCGAGTCAGTCACGGAGGATATTCCGCAGATGTCTATCAATGACAAGCGTGTCATTAATACATGGAATGACAGCATACATATGAAGAATGGCCATTATGAGCTACCGATTCCCTTCAAGAACCAACCTCCAGACATACCAAGCAACTATTGTGTGGCAGAGTCTCGCCTAGAAAACTTAGGGAGGAAACTGTCTAAGAATCAAGCCTTGTATGAGAAATACAAGTCTGGAATACAAGAGTTACTAGACAAAGGCTACGCAGAAAAGGTGTCCGACGACTGTGTCACTGCATCAAAAAATCCTATATGGTATTTACCTCATCATGGCGTGACAAATGAGAATAAGCCTGGCAAACTACGAATAGTCTTCGACTGTGCGGCCAAATATGCAGGAATCAGTTTGAATGACGTTGTTCACCAAGGCCCCGACCTGACGAATAAGTTGATGGGTGTTTTGTTGCGCTTCCGACAGGACACCGTGGCTTTCATGGGAGACATTGAAGGAATGTTTCACCAAGTCAAGGTAGATCCTTCTGATCAAGATGCATTGCGGTTTCTATGGTGGCGCAATGGCGACATCAATGGACAGCCGGAGGTATACAGAATGACAGTTCACCTCTTTGGGGGTGTATGGAGCCCCAGTTGCGCCAGTTTCGCTGTGAGACGCACCGCCGAGGATAACGAAGAAGACTTCGATCCGATCACTATCCAGACTGTGCTGGAAAATTTCTATGTTGATGACTGCCTGAGGTCAGTGCCGTCTGTATGTGAGGCAATCAAACTGGTGAAAGAACTTAGTGCGCTATTACAGAGGGGTGGCTTCAAACTCACGAAATGGATCAGCAACGACAGACAGGTATTGGAATCTGTTCCTGAGGATGAGAGGGCAAAATGTGTCAAAGACATAGACCTCAATAGCAGTGCTCTTCCCTCAGAAAGGGCATTGGGCGTTCAATGGAACACCGAGACGGATGAATTCGGATTTAAGATTCAACTAAAAGAGAAACCATCTACACGTAGAGGCCTGATCAGCTTGATCAGCTCTGTGTACGACCCGTTTGGATTTGTTTGTCCTGTCATACTCAAAGCCAAGATGATCTTTCAGAGCGAATGTCGACTGAAGAAAGGCTGGGACGAGCCTCTGGAAGATGTCAACGAAACCAAGTGGGATGCTTGGAAACAACGCCTACCAGACATCCAACAGTTTAAAGTGGACAGATGTGTGAAGCCAGAAGACTTTGGTGAAGTGACAGACTGTCAAATACATCATTTCTCAGATGCATCCGCAGACGGATATGGTTCCGTGGCTTACCTCAGGTTGGTGAACTCAGACAGCAAAATTCATGTCAGTTTTCTGATGGGGAAAGCCCGACTAGCACCGATAAAGCAGTTGTCAATCCCACGACTTGAACTTTCGGCTGCGGTGGTTGCCGTAAGGGTTGATCAGATGCTCCGGCGAGAGTTGAAATTCGACATCAATCAATCTGTGTTTTGGACAGACAGTACTGTCGTCTTACAATACATCAAGAATGAATCAAAGAGATTCCAAACATTCGTGGCCAACAGGGTTACCACTATCCACGCAGGATCATCGCCGGATAGCTGGAGACACGTAGGGTCCAAACTCAATCCTGCTGATGATGCATCCAGGGGATTAGGGGCTGATGAGATAGTTGCTAGTTCACGTTGGAAACATGGACCAGATTTCCTTTGGCAGGATCCGTCACAGTGGCCAACTACACCTGAAATCCTAGAATTATCAGTGACAGATACCGAAATCAAGAAAGAAGCTAAGGTGTGTCTTATCTGTGAAAAGCCTGTTGAGTGTGCAGTCAGTAAACTCATCGCGAGGTTTTCCTCATGGACCAAATTGAAGAAATCTGTAGCATGGATATTAAGATTGAAGAAATACTTATTGGAGAAGGTTAGAAGCAGAACCTCCGCCAAGATGTCCAGCAAATCATTGACTGTTACAGAAATCAAAGATGCTGAGCTTCAAATTGTGAAATTCGTTCAACAAAATCACTTCCCAGATGAAATTCGGACACTCAGCAAGAACAAAGACAAATCTGTTTCGAAGTCAAGCTCCATTTATAGATTGGACCCTACGATGAATGCTGACGGTATTCTTTGTGTGCGAGGTCGTCTGCAAGCTGCGGCAATTCCCAACGAATCGAAACATCAGATAATATTGCCAAAGGACCACCACGTTGTTACCCTGGTGGTTCGTCATTACCATGAGCTCCTGGGGCACTCGGGTCGAGAACATGTTCTGTCTCATTTGCGACAGATGTTTTGGATTGTTAAGGCGAGAGTTGCGATTAACAAAGTTCTCCGAAGCTGTGTCCATTGTAAACGGAGACAAAGACCACGTGGTGCTCAACGGATGGCAGACTTACCTGAGGATCGGGTCATTCCTGGAAAACCTCCGTTTGCAATTACAGGAATCGACTGTTTTGGGCCGTTCGTAGTGAAACGGGGCCGGATACATGTGAAAAGATATGGCTGCTTATTCACATGTCTGACTACCAGAGCCATTCATATAGAGAAGATCGACTCTATGGACACTGACTCCTTCATAAACGCCTTGAGAAGGTTTGAATGTAGACGAGGCAAGCCTGAGAAGATCCGGTCAGATAATGGATCTAACTTCAAGGGAGGTGAAAGGGAGTTGAATGAGGCAATAGGTGCTTGGAATCAAAAGAAGATCGAGGGCTATATGATTCAAAAGGAGATTATTTGGGAGTTCAACCCCCCAACGGCTTCTCACATGGGAGGAATATGGGAAAGGCAGATAAGAACGGTCAGAAAAATTCTGAATGCCTTGTTAGCCAACGAAACACTTGATGATGAGGGGTTGGCTACCTTGTTCTGCGAGATCGAAGCTATAGTGAATAGCCGACCGATTACTGTGATATCGGACAATCCTCTAGACGCCGAAGCACTTACCCCAAATCACCTGCTTCTATTGAGATCTGGACCTGACTTCCCTCCTGGGAAATTCTGTAAGGAAGATACCTACCTTAAACGATGGAAACAGGTACAGTTTCTAGCTGATCGTTTCTGGAAGCGCTGGGTACATGAGTACTTACCCACGTTACAACTGAGGCAAAAATGGCTCAAGCCCAGAAGAAACTTCTGTGAAGGAGATGTCGTCCTGATGATCGACGAGAATACCCACAGGAATATGTGGCCGTTAGGAAGAATCACAAAGACTTTTCCTGGTCGTGATGGTCTCGTCAGATTGGTCGAGTTGAAATCCAAAGGGACATTATTGAAGAGACCAGTGCATAAGTTGTGTTTGCTCGAATCTGTCAGTAATTGACTGTTTACTAGACATGGTATAAGACCATCTTACTGCTAACATTGTGATTTCAACGAACTTGATCATCTAGTGACATTAACGATTCTGAAATCTTTCTGAAGTAGCTCAGGTTGTGATCGTCGTCACGATTTACACGATGATCGATAGGATGTTGTAAATTCTGATTGATTTGATTGGTTAAATGTTTCGCCTAAGATTGCTAGCTCTACATTTAAGGGGCCGGGATGTAGATGTCAAAATGCGAGTTTATGTTTTCTTTCGTTTCGGTTCCTAGTTATGAGTTGGTGATTTAGAATGTTGGGTTTGTGGCGAGCTTTGGTAGTGGCGAGTATTGAGAAGTGAAAATGTTATTTGACTGCGGTCATTTCTTGTCGTGAAACTTAGTTTCTTGTGGAAACTACAGGGCCAAGAATTTTGTAAGTATGTCGCTAAATGATAAATAAACATATTTACAGACGTAATATGTAAGGTAAAAGTAACAAATACTGAAGTTAGTGTAAAAATCACGTGTTTATAAGTCAACTTTCGATTTATGTACTTGGCATTATTCTGTGATCAGATTTCGTTACTTTACTGGTAATACTAAGTTTTGTTGTCTTGTAGCTTGAACCATCCGCGCTGACATCTTTAGATCATCTAGAAGGTGTTTATAAGTCCAGAAATCGCCAAATTAATACTCTGCGGAGGATATAACTGAGAACTGCGTGTTCTACTAGTTACTGTGGTACATTGATGATAGAGGTGTATTATGAGCTGCGGCCAGTAAACATTTGAATGGACAATAAATACAGGATGCGTATTGGAAACTAGTGCTCTCAGTGTGACTAATTATTCGTTTCTACAATAAGCCCCACCCTTTTTAACATCCTCATCAATGGCCTAGCCAATGAAATTGACACGAAACATCCGGAAGTAGAACAGTCTCTATTTGCCGACGATTATGCCCTCTGGAAAACCGCACGTTTCATAAAAAAATTGACAGGTATAATGCAAAATACACTAGATACAATTAGCGGCTGGGCCGATAAATGGGGCTTCAAATTTTCCAATCTAAAAACAACGGGCATTATATTTTCAAACAATAAACACATTGACGTTAAACTAACACTAGGAGGTCAGAAAATTGAATTCAGAAATAGTGTTAAATACCTAGGTATGATCTTTGACAGAAAACTCACATGGAAAGACCACATCGACCAACTAGTCCTCCGGTGCAATAAAGACCTGAACCTCATGAGGTGTGTGTCTGGGACAAACTGGGGAGCGAGTAAATATAGTCTGATAAAACTATACCAAACCTTAATCAGGTCAAAAATAGATTACGGGTCCATCGCATACCAATCAGCATGTAAGACACAACTAAAAAGAATAGACAGCATCCAATATTCTGCTCTAAAAATAGCTACTGGAGCCTTCAAGGGAACTGCCTTATGTAGTCTTCAAATAGAAACCAATGAGAAACCTCTTCGTTTAAGACGAGAGGAACTGTCCCTGAAATATGCAGGAAAAACTAGAGCTAAGGGCGATAATCACCCATGCCACAAAATGTTTGAAGATAAAAGTGAATATGAATATTTAAAGAAAAACTGAGAAAAAGACTCCGCCCCCCTCGGCTATACCGTAAATAACCTATTCCAAGAACACGAAATATCAATCGCACACATCTGCGACACAGACAAAATCACTAGGCCACCCTGGGAATTAGAGTCGCCCCACGTGGACACAAGTATACACGACTACCTCACAAAGAAGGACAACCCAGACTTTATTAGAGCCACCACCCTTGAATATATCAACCAAAACTGGAAAAATTACTTAAAAATCTATACAGACGGATCGAAAACCTCAAGTAATAACACAGGATCAGCTTTTGTTATACCCGAGCTCAACATACAAAATGGTTTCAAACTTCCAGACAATATGTCTGTATACACTAGTGAACTGATTGCTATAATTAAGGCTCTCGAATGGATCATCGAGTACAAACCAATCCGTGCTGTGATACTCAGCGATTCCCTTAGTGGACTCACACCCATTGAAAATTCTATATCTGACAGTAGACCTGATCTCATACACAAAATAGAATATATCTGTACACAAATACACAACGAGGGTATAGACGCAATTTTAGCTTGGGTCCGCGCATGTCAACATCAGAGGTAACAAAGCAGCCGACCAAACTGCCAAAGACAGTCTTGCAAAAACCACACACGATGTGCCAATAGGATTAGGATATAAGGAACTCAACACTATCATTAGACGCAAAATAGATAGCAAGTGGCAAAAGGAATGGAACGAAGAAGAATGTGGACGATGGTTACATAAGATTCTTGATGGAGAGAAAAGACAAGTCCAAGGATTCCAGTTAGACAATAGCGTGATGACCGCATCATCACAAGATTAAGACTAGGCAAAACCGGACTTAAATCACATCTGTCCATGCTTCTGAAAAACACCTCACCACTCTGTACCGCATGCAGCAATGTAGAAGAAACAATAGAACATGTCTTACTTGAATGCCCTAAACACTACCCACAACGCGAGACACTTAGAAACGAATTAGAAAAATTCAACACTCCCTTAACATTACCAGCGATATTAAACCCTAAGCCCCCCATTAGAAAACAAGTATTCAAGTCCTTAATAGATTTTATCAAAACTGCTGGCTATTATTCCAGTATATTCCAGTCCACTAACTAACAATGTCAGCATTGGCCAAAATTTCTCTTTTGGAATAAAATTTAGGCAATGTGGGCACCGGAGATACCATGTTCCGTGTGGGCCGGTTGCCACATTAGTCTCAAAAATCGGAGGCCAAGACCAATCAACATCCCTGCGACAATATTGGCCAAAAATCTCTCTTTCGCAATAAAATAGGCAATGTGGGCACCGGAGATACCATGTTCCGTGTGGGCCGGTTGCCACATTAGTCTCAAAAATCGGTGGCCAAGACCAATCAACATCCCTGCGACAATATTGGCCAAAAATCTATCTTTCGCAATAAAATAGGCAATGTGGGCACCGGAGATACCATGAAGGCCGCTACCAATTCAACAACCAAGGACATAAATCATTAGCACACGTCCAAGAAACAACCACGCACACAGATAATGTCACTCACAAAAATGAATACTACACACTGTTTCATCTTATACTTTCAGAAATGGAGATGAACACGATGAAGGTCCTCATCAAACAGACAACAAACAGAACACTGACGACGACAAAAAATATTAAACAGCACCTCACGGCACACCGAAGACCAAAGACGGGCTGGACAAGACTAAAAACAGAAGACGGATGACGATCACAAGAATACCAACATCGCCGCACAACAAGAAACCTCCGGAACCAGAACATCACTTCCTAAACCACACCGACACGCTACCCCATAGATGACACCGAACTGACGCCTTAACACAGAATATGATCCTTTGACTTTCACGCAATATAGGACGTAGACCTGCCGTCCTGTGCCCCAATACACACTCCAAGCAATTGTTACAGGCACAGATTTCTGAAAGAACCCACCCTGTTCCCAAGGGCGTCGTTAGTGAAGTCGATCCGAAAAATCCTGGAAACGCCCATGATTCTCCCAGTTTTTTCTGGACGGCTTTGTGCGTACAAAGGGGTACCAAGACAAAGGAATCATACACGCGATTACGGTGAACTCATATTTACCAGTATAACTTAACCAAAAACCAAAAAGAGACTTACGAACTTGTACATATAGCGATTCTTATTTACTTCTATTTATATCTCCTACTAATCTCTCATTGTTATTTATTATTTATTTATTTATTTATTTATTTATATATTTAGCGCTGGAAAAGAAATTCAGTAAACAAAGTAATGTACCGCGAAATTCAAATAAAACATTGAGTTGATGGGCCGCGAAATACGAATGGGAAGCGGCCCTTAAACTACAATTTCAATCAATGTTGGAATCATCATGCCCTCAGTTTCCACCAGCACACTCTTCGAAGACCATCTTAATACTACTACCTGAAGAATGGCGACCATGGACGTATCAAACTCACCACCCCAGAATTATCCATATGAATCACCGATTACGCTGACGTCGACGCAGATGAACCCACAGAATCAAGCCTTGACTTTGACGCCAAGATTGCCGATTGGATTGTAAATCTGACTGAAGTGTCAGATCGTCGACAACCAATACGAACGCTAAAGGAGTGCCTCAAGTTCAGCAAAGATAAACAGAAGAGTCATTCCTTTATTAGGTTGTCGATCAGCCCCAATATTGGAAAATCACCACATAGCCGCTCGTTACTTCAACCGAAGATCGATGCTATTAAAGAAGAACTTTTGGCGATTGCTATTGAACGCCTGACTGCTATGTGTGATGAATACATAAGAGAAGAAACAGCGAACATGAACGAACTAGCTACGGCGGCCAGAAAGGCAATCCCGAGAACCAATCCAGAAGGCGGGGAAGCCCACACTAAACTGAATAAACAAATTTATGAAGTTTTTGTGAATTCCGACAAAGATGTCAAAGCCTTTGGGACGAATCTTAGGGTGGCAGCGAAGAAACCAGAGACGATAGCCAAACCTGCTGAGAAATCGGAACCACACCAACCGAATAATACTCGCCCAATTGACCGCCCTACAAAGAACCATAAAGACCGCCAAACCTCCGTTAAAGACCGTCGAAGGGCCAATAACGAATGAGACCAACCAGCCAAACGCCCCGCTCAAGGCCTAAATCACCCCAAGTGGTCTAACAGATCAGAAGAATGGGACCACCCAAGATATTACAGAGAAAACAGACATCCCCGACCTGGAACGAAGCGCAGGAATGAACAGTCCTCGTACAATCAAGCCAGCAAATATCCGAGATGGAAATACTAACTTTACCGCATAATGCGTAAACTATTTGATGGGTATACGAAGTATACACACATACCATTCCATGCCTGTTATATCTGTATACGAAGTATACACAATGTGCTAATCTGATCTCTTGGACCTCAATGGATGAATTGAGAGATATACCTTGGAACTATTGTATATTCTCCTGTTATTGATATATATATGGAATTAGATATATATATGCATACTGTATCAACCCGTTGGGTTGCTAATATAAATAAATATATAGAATAAATATATTTATTACTCAGAGTGTTTTGTTTCGTGTGGCTATATCTCTCATGCTGTATTTGATCTCGTCTCTCCATTAGGAGTAACGAATCTATCCGGAAGTATACGATATGAAATATCGGTTATACTTGTATTGAATCTCCAGAACGTATTCGTCGGTCGCTCCCGTTGAATAATATGGCCGAAGTGCCTAATTATTGGTGTTATGTCTGATCTCAGTCCGTCTTGCATACTTTCCATTGATGAGCTTAGTGGGATTCTACTGAACAAAGCGGTTCACGGCGGCCTACCAATCTACCAATCACTGCGGTGTAATCTGACCAATCAGTATCAGCTATTTCTACCAATCAGCGGATAATGAGCCGATTTGTTATCCTATTATATTTGACCGCGTCTCGCACACCGGGGGCCCGACTCTCCAGCATTCAGTCAGTCATCATACGCCGTTCCATTCAACAACACCTACGCAGACCTTCGCAGCCAATTTACAGATTTTACAGACTTCTCACTGAATTCAATCTGACTTGAAGAGGCAGAATGAAAACTAGACGTTTCAACAGAAAACAACAGAAACGATCCAAGAAAAGTAAACATATGAAATATGTTGAAAAATGTCGCGAAGGATCTCGCGAAGCGAGATTGGCATCAGCCAAGACATACATAAGAAACATATCTAAACTGAGACTGTCCGATGACGACATCTTACTGCTGTCCAAGGGGCTTTCTTTTGTACCAACACCAGTCATTAGAAATAGGAATATTATTTCTGACTTTAAACGGATGATCAAGGACATGCGATGCAGTGAACGATTCTCTGATTCTACACTAATCCAAAAGACACATCCATTTTACAGCAAATCCGAATTCCAGCCACCACTTGGATCGAACAGTACGGAGAATTATTAGTATGCCACAAGACTTGAGTTAACTTCATATACGCGAAGCGTATACGGAGATAATCTATCTACGGGGGAGCGGAAGTCGCTCAGTAAACTGAGGTCCGATAACTGGAATATAGTTATCACCAAATCGGATAAGAATAACACGACTGTTATTCTAGACAAGGATCTATATATAGCTGAAGCCTACGCTCAACTATATGACAACATACATTACGTCGAAATTCCTGAGATTGATATCAAGTCAACGCATAAAAAGGTACTAAACCTAATATGCCAATTATCTAATAGTAACTTATTAGACAGGAATACCCGAAAATACCTATATGATCCGTTGCATGAGAAGGACGTACCATACATGTATCTACTATCTAAGATCCACAAAATCAAGCGAAGCTTGGATGGATTGGACAGAATTAACCCTGGAGATATTTCTAATATCAAGGTTCCTGGACGTCCTATTATATCCCAATGTAACTCGCCAACAGAAAAGGTTGGCAGGTGCCTGGATTTCTTTCTTCTTCCTATTGTCAAGAGACAAGAGACGTATCTCATGGATACTTCCCACTTCATTAATGAGCTGGAGAAGGTATATGTACCAATGTCGGCCTTACTTGTTACATATGATCTCACGTCACTGTACACGAATCTTAGTTTCGAGGAGATAACTGCTGCACTAGAAGCTGACCTACGGAACCACAGCGATATAACATACGACATAGAAAGGCCTCCGGTCGAATTATTGGTGGATATAACCAATCTTATCCTGCGCCACAATGAATTTTCATTTAATGCCAAATTCTACCGACAGATTGTCGGGGCGGCGATGGGGGCGGTCCCCTCTCCAGAGTTATGCGACATCGCGATCTTCAGACACATCAACCAACTATTAAACAGGTTCCCGCAACGAGATAACATCCTGTTTCATAAACGATTCAGAGACGATGGATGCATTATATATAATGGCCCGGAAAAGGAGATAGTAGACTTCTTTGATATGGCGAACACGGCACATCCACTACTCAAGTTTACGTACGAGATCTCTGATACGAATGCTACGTTCCTAGACACGGTTATTTTCAAAGGAAAAAGATTTCAGGACAACTCGACGCTGGACATCAAGTGCCACACCAAACCGACGGAAACCCACCAATGCATCCACAGAAAATCAGCACATCCGCAATCTTGCTTTAAGTCCTTTATAAAAGGAGAGATTGTGCGATACGCCAGAAACTGTAACAACCACAGTGATTTCTTGAAAAAAGTTGCCGTTTTTGAAACCAAACTCAGGCTGAGAGGTTACGAGAAAAAAGAAATTCAAACCTGTATCTCTGAAGTCAACCACTCGAACAGAATGAGTCTTTTAAGGCGAAAGACTAACAGCCGAAATGAACTAATCAAGACGAAGAAACCAGTGCGTTTCATCACGATATTCCACCCTGCTGCCCATCATGTCACGAGGATTATTAGGAAATACTGGTATCTTATTCAAGAGAACAAAGAAACCAATATGATATTTCCTACCCGCCCGACCTGTGTCTTTAAAACAGAGAGAAACTTGAAGGAACTGCTACGCAAATCGAGGATTTGATGGCTTACATCTTCCTGTATTAAAAGGCGACCCCTGATGAGAGATATGCCTGTGGATTTATCTAAGATAACTCCCGAAATTATCACGAAACATTGCTCTGACGTATATATATATAGAACACATATATTTACGGAACTGTGAATACTACCACAGGAAATATTCAGACAATGTCGGGTCAGAACATACCAGGAGAGTGGGTATGTTTATGGACATCTTCTTGCACATGGGTCAGAACATACCAGGAGAGTGGGTATGTTTATGGACATCTTCTTGCACCGTATACGGAGATAATCTATCTACGGGGAAGGGGGTGTCGCTCAGTAAACTGAGGTCCGATAACTGGAATATAGTTATCACCAAATTGGATAAGAATAACACGACTGTTATTCTAGACAAGGATCTATATATATAGCTGAAGCCTACGCTCAGCTGTATGACAACATACATTACGTGGAAATCCCTGAGATTGATATCAAGCCAACGCATAAAAAGGTACTAAACCTAATATGCCATACAAGTGTCTAATAGGAACTTATTAGACAGGAATATCCGATAATACCTATATGATCCGTTCCATAAGAAGGGCGTACCATACATGTATATATTACCTAAGATCCACAAAATCAAGCGAAGCCTGGATGGATTGGACAGAATTAACCCTGGAGATATTTCTAATATCAAGGTTCCTGGACGTCCTACTATATCCCAATGTAACTCGCCAACAGAAAAGGTTGGCAGGTCAGAACATACCAGGAGAGTGGGTATGTTTATAGACATCTTCTTGCACTGGATTCATCATACGCCGTTCCATTCAACAACACTTACGCAGATCTTCGCAACCAATTTACAGATTTTACAGACTTCTCACTGAATTCAATCTGACTTGAAGAGGCAGAATGAAAATCAGGCGTCTCAACAGAAAAGAACAGAAACGACTCAAGACAAGTAAAGATATGAAATATGTTGAAAAATGTCGATAAGGATCTCGCGAAGCGAAATTGGCATTAGCCAAGACAAGCATAAGAAACGTCTCTATACTGAGGCTATCTGAAGACGACATCCTACTGCTGTCCATACCCGCCAGCTTGTGTCTTTGAAAGAGGGATAAACTTACACAGATCCTCGCAGCCAATTACAGACTCTACTGAATTCAATCTGACTCGAAGAGGCAGAATGAAAACTAGACATCTCTACAGAAACAACGATCCAAGAAAAGTAAACATATGAAATATGTTGAAATATGTGGAAATGGATCTCGCGAGGCGAGATTTGCATTAGCCATGAGATACATCAGAAACATCTCTAAACTGAAGCTGTCCCATGACGACATCGTACTGCTGCCCAGGGGTCTTCCTCTATACCAACACCAGTCATTGGAAATGGGAATATTATTTCTGACTTCTAACGGATGATTAAAGAGGAGAAACTTGAAGGAACTGCTACGCAAATCGAAGATTTGATGGCTAACATCTTCCTGTATTAAAAGGCGGCCCCCTGATGAGAGATATGCCTGTGGAGTTATCAAAGATAACTCCCGAAATTATCACGAAACATTGCTCTGACGTATATATATACTACATATATTTACGGAACTGTGAATATGACCACAGTAAATATTCAGACAATGTCGGGTCAGAACATACCTGGAGAGTGGGTATGTTTATGGACATCTTCTGGCGAGAAAACCCCCACAGACAGGTCAGTACGTGTCCTATCATGTTCCAAGATCACGCCCCATTCACCCAAACCGGAAGTGACATCATACCCCTAATTTTACATGCACCCATCCATGACTGGATGCCCCTTCACGAATGCTTCACTTTGATACCTCACTCGACTCCATCGGACCATTAGTGGCCCACCTAGACCGCAAAAAGGTCTATTTCCACACCCGTTTCCCACAATTCCCTGTCTGCGCATGCGCAGAATGTGGACAACGGCCGAGACACTACTCCAGGCGGTTGCTTCCTCACATATGCTTCACATGGATACCTCACTCGACTCCATCGGCCCATTAGTGGCTCGCCTAGGCCCCAGAACGTCTATTTCCATACACTTTCTCTACTGCGCATGCACAGAATGACGTCAGTTTCACGTCACACCCAGCCCGTTGGATACTCCCTCACGTATGCTTCACATTGATACCTCACTCGAACCAATCGGCCCAATAGTGGCCCACCTAAACCCCAACACGTCTATTTCTATACTACGGCCAGACTGCGCATGCGCAGACTATTGACAACGAACGACACACTAGTCCAGGCGGATGCTCCCTCACGACAGCTCCAAAATAAGACCTCATACGACACCATAGGATCATTAGGGGCTCACCTAAACCCTAAAACGTCTATTTCCACACCCTTTTCCCAGAATTCCCTGTCTGCGCATGCGCAGAATGTTGATAACGGCCGAGACACTAGTCCAATCGGATGCCCCCTCACATAGGCTTCACATTGATACCTCACTCGACCCCATCGGTCCATTAGTGGCCCATCTAGATCCCAAAACGGCTATTTCCATACCCTTTGTCTACCGCGCATGCGCAACCCCACACCCAGCCCGTCAGATGCGCCTTCACGAATGCTTCACACTGATACCTCATACGACTCCATCGACCCACTAGTGGCCCACCTAGACCCCAAAACGTCTATTTCCATACACTTTGTCTATAGATTTAATATGCATTCCTAGTACCCGTCCTCTGCATGGCAGAACTGTACAACCCAGAACAAGTCTGGACATGCCTTGATCTCGGGAGCCAGGTGTTCGGCACGTGAGCTCACTCACGCAGACGCCAGACCAGGTGTTCACGGTCGCCGCAACATTGTAGCGAACGTGCAATATTGTTGCAATTCGAGGAGCCAGGTGTTCGGCACGTGAACTCACTCACGCAGACACATATGCACCAGACCAGGTGTTCACGATGCCGCAACATTGTAGCGAACGTGCAACAATGTTGCAATTCGGGGAGCCAGGTGTTCGGCACGTGACAACCCCCAGCCCAAGTAGACGTCAGCGAAATTCTGGCGAGAAAAACCCCACAGACAGGTCAGTACATGTCCTATCATGTTCAAAAATGACCATCCCCATACTCCATACAGGCCTGTGTATTGTATAATACAGACCCCTATTGTAGGGGTAATCGAAAAGACACGGACCTGACCGAAGAGACACGGAGGTCACCGAAGAGACACGAAGGTGAACGACATTGTGGAAAAACCCCACAGACAGGTCAGTACATGGCCTATCATGTTCTGAAGATGGCGGACCTCACCGAAAAGACACGGACGTACCCGAAAAGACACGGACCTGACCGAAAAACGGAGGTGACCGAAGACACACGGAGGTGAACGACATTGTGGAAAAAACCCACAGACAGGTCAGTACATGTCCTATCATGTTCACAGGTCACGCTCCATTCACCCAGACCGGAAGTGACGTCATACCTGCATGTCACCTTGAGCTGGTGGCGCCCCCTGGCGGAAGCAGGGGAACCAAGAGTTACCTCCCTGGAAAAGTTGCGTTGAAATCAGTTATATATACTACTGATATACTTCCTCAATACAGTAATATTCCTTACAAAAAGTGGAGTTTCCTGGCATGAGAAAACACTAGTTTGGATATACTTTTTTCTCGATAAATGTAAGGAGCGTTTATAATACATATGATGGGGATATTATCCTTTTGCTTGTGTCGCTTCACAGAAATACCGCGCAGATATTCAATTACATAATGTATCATTCACGTAAAGTTTCTCTCTAGAAAACTCCAGATACTGAACACTTTGCATTCTGTGTATGAAGAAAAGTTGTCTGTATAGTTATGACGTCTGAAGTAATGGTAAATGGATCTCCTCATTTAATAATGTAATATTCTAATTGTGTGACATCGTTATCAAAATACGTATCTCACTCCTCCTGGCAATGACAAGCTCTACCAGGCATTCTTTACGTTCCGCTTCGCTTCTCCATTCAGCGCTGTCAGGGTCTCACGGACTGGGCCAGAGTTGAACCGAGGTCATCTTTTGCCGCAGTAAACGAATATGGCGACCGTCTAGCTGCAGGTTCGCCCTCCGCAGCATTTAGTTCTAGGGTAATTTGTCAAAAAGCTGCATTCAAACTGTGTGAAACTGGCGTTTTGAAATACATTGAATAAATGAACAGTGTATTTCAAGATAAATATACCTTTTACGATCAGTAAAACAGAACAGTTCTTGATTCCTGCAAGAATCCTGCAAAAAATGACGAGACCCCTACAAGGGTAAATGGAGCGCAGCGCAAAGCACCCTGGGAGAGGATGGGAGAATGATGGTGTGGAGACTTCCGTTTTTCAGCCCGACCTTGCAAGTGACCCGTGTACACATTCGTATTGATGCAGTCCCATGCAAAAGTAATTGACTGGAGAAGTTTGTTGGTCTTTTCGCTGATATGGAAGAAGTATTGCTTGGTTTGTAGGGTTGTATGTTTACCTCACAGCTCTGTAGTACACAGTCAGCAACTTTGTTATACGCTAACGTGTTTTCGTGTTTTCAACGTCGAGAGACTTCAAGCACTCGGGTTTCATTAATGTTTCAAACAGTTGTTTGGCTCTCGTCGAACCAAAACGAGTAGGAAATGGAGTGCGGAGTACATGTAGAACAATATGTCCTCTCAATCAAGCGAATGAAAACGGTTATAACAATAGTTATACTAACCCTGAACTCGTCATTTTGACCCTTTTGAACTGAGTGAATGAATGATCAATTGTTGATATACTTTGGCCTATCATCTGGTAGATACAAATTATATCTTTTCTTCATTAGCTTTGAAAAAGTTGGAAGTATCTCCAACGAAACGTCAGCTCCACTACAATAAAGAAGTTGTTAACCATAGAATAGCCTTGTGTTACAAATTATATCGTTTATCCAGGAGTTGAACTTACATGTATCGTACATGTTACGTATATACTTTCTGCGGCATTTGCTTTTGGTATTGGTGCCATATAAATTCCATAAACATGATCAAAACCCAAACTGGACGGTGAATATGGACCAGGGTCACAATCGGGCAAATTCTGTGTAGATTGGCCTAAGGTATATCGAATACATATTCCCGATATAGTAGGCTAACCATTGTGTCCTCATTTTGTCCAACAGCTTAAGATTCAAGATGGAAGAGCGAAGTAACGACTTCTCTTACACCAAACTTCGACTGATCAAGACGTTGTCTTTGGTAACTGCCTGGTTATCTGCGGTAAGTCCACCTCGACCTATTTTTACTTATTAACGATGAATTAACTGGTCCTTTCTCTCTAAAATAATTAGATTGAAAATTCAATCCATCAGATTGGAATTAAGTGACCAATCTATTCGATTGAATATTCCATCTATTAGATTGAAAATTTCATTCTAGTAGATTGAGTTTTTTGTCTACAACAGATTCACTTTATCGTTTTCAATCTATTAGATTGAATATTTTCAATCCAATAAAAGATTGGTTACTAATTTCAATCTGATAGATTGAGCTTCAATCTAATTATTTTAGTTATTTTATTTTAATTAGAGAGTTGTGAACCTGACGAATCACATGGCTCGTTCATAACATAGCCCTGGTTTCCACTAATTTAACACAGACACACATAATGGGGCCATACTCGCTCAGTGTATTACATTGAATTTGACCTCAATAGACCGACAAATATAACTGTAGGAGATCACAATGTAAATCAACGTGAATGTAGTCTTAGTAGTAGTCCAGAGAAAAATGATGTCTGACATGATTAGGGTGTTCCAAATTTATGGGAGATGGGGGCGGGAGGGGTGGGGGGGGGGGATGATGTTCTGGGGGATCGACCGCGGGTATTGCCCCTCCAACAGTCCATACATGTGATATTACTTATCTAATATTGGGGCGGGAGGGGGGGGGGGGGCGATGATGTTCTGGGGGATCGACCGCAGGTATTGCCCCTCCAACAGTCCATACATGTATACATGTAATATTACTTATCTAATATTATGCTTATGAGATGCATGACATAGAGATAGAAACATAAATATCTGTATCATGGTTATCACACAGTAACGCTGAGTTGGGTGAGATCTGAGGTAGAGTGATTCAAGTTAAATAACTTTTTCATGATTATGATATGTCTTGTGTATGTTTACATGTGAAAATGTGCTAGTATCCACTGATAAACTTGCCACTGATGAAGTTGGTATAATACAGGAGGAGGGTGACGCACTGTATATTATAGGCCTATCTGACTGATTGATTACCTTTGAATTATTTCTGTGAAGCTTATATATACAGATGGAACATGTTGTAAACTACCATTCCTGACGATGACATGAATAAATGTACCTCGAAATATTGATATACAAAAATGCTTTTCGCTAACAGTTTCAGTCACCTTCCTCCTGTATTTACATGTACATGTGTCTGTCATTTGCATGCCTTGAATTACATTGTATAATGGAAGGCTACATTTCAAGCTAAAACCCTCCAAGTTAATTGAATATTTAATCACCTTTTGTGTAGCGATACATGTATAACACATTATCTACATACATATGTAGGTAATGTAACGGTTGAGCGTTTGCAGAGCGTGATTTAACTAGGCACCGTGAACCTGCTCAAGAATGAGATACAGGCTAGCGTAGTGAGAATGGAGTTCCCTTTAAAAGCTCGCTTACCAGAGCAGGATAAAAAGTAACAGTAACGTGTGATATTCTCTACGGGTTCTAGAATGGAAAGCGGTTCCAGTTTATGTGCAAAGAACTGTAATTTCGCTATGAGAGATGATGGTTCATAGCGGGCGATACGTCCTTGTTCGTGGGGAATGGACAATCCGAGGTGAGGAGAGTGTACAGCATATGTAAGGGCCGCAGACATTTTTAGAGCAGAGATGATATCGCTATCCCTGTCGGGCTGAATGTTGATGAGGTTTTGACGTTCTTTAGGTCATGCTTCATTGATATTTGGCAGAAGGAATTAATGGCGATATTCAACCACGGGTCGTTTTGATTATGCCCTTCAGCCTTGTGTTACTACTGGTAATATCGCTCTTCCGAATCGACGGGCTGAGGTGCTTATCTTCAGATTATTGTCCGGTCGCATTACTGTAATACTCCAAGTGAAAATGCCGGCTTGCATTTTCCGAGTGGAACAGTGTTTTGCATTGTATTAGAACATTTGCGTACACTTCGTGTGTCTCCATTGTCGCGGAGCGATATCCGGTACTTTACCGTATTCTGTTCGGCGTTCATCCGGCGGAGAACAGACTCGAGAAATCTGATAAATTACAGGTTTTCATACCACCTCGGAAACAGATCTTGCCTGTCTTACAAAATATATAGGTATGAATAACTTTCGTATCATTTAAGAGGTGTGGTAGATCTGTAATTTTGAACAAGTAGGACATCACATGACTCGAAAATGGCGGGTTACGTTGGGGTTACGTCGGTAGACTTTAGCTGATTGGCTGACAAGTCACGTGGTATTGATTTCTGGAAATTTCGCCTTGCACTTACCGAAAGTAGGCTGAAAATGGATACACACGATCCCAGGGTCAGTCTTACCGCGTATAGATGACCCAGATGGTTACAGGTTGGTATTAGGGAACACGACAGGGTGAGAAACCGACTGACGAGTTTATGATAATCTGTGACTATATTCTTCAATACTGTAACCTGACATCAATTACCGAGTGGCACTGGGTGGTAATTGGGTTCTAATATCAGTATAGACTACATGTAGGAGATTAGGTCGATACCAGTAAATCGTATGACACTGTCACTGTTTTACTGAACAGCCCGTGATGTGGGACGTGGTCAGTTTAATTCAGCCTCCGGTGTCATCGGTCGTGAAGCGGTAGTCAACGTTAGTAAGGGATTCCCCCACCACCAGATTATAGATAAATACACTACACCTACAGAAATACTAGGGCCAACCTCTCCTACTGAAATAAAAAAAAAATCGAGCAGCCTGTGAGGTCGCGACCGGGTCATAAAAGGGTCCAGACTGGGTCGCAGACCGTCGTATCATCGTTTGACGGGCGCTGAAGATATACCATCGGTCGCAGATGGAATTAGAAGACTGGGCACAGCAGAAACGGACTTCTCCTTCCGAAATACGTCGATAAATCGTGAAATTTGTGATGTCGCGATCGGGACGTAGAGGGTCGCGATCGGGTCGAAAAGGGTCGCGACTGGGTCGACAAGGTCGCGACCTCATCGCAGAGGGTCGCGACCATCTCTGTACATATATTAACGTTGTTACAATGATCGCAGGCGCGAGTATAACACAATATATACTCAAGTAAATTTTGTGACGGATATAGAGGAAGAACTGAACGTTTATTCTTACCGGAAGGGTCGTCATGAAGTCGAGCATCAACGGGTCGTGTCTGTAGACGGGTCGCATCAGCCGTGAGGGTCGAGACGCCGTGCTGTACTTACCTGTGAGGGTGATGCAGGACTCCGAGGACTGGGGGTGACGAAGACGTACGGTATTCAAAAAAGATCCAAAAATCACATTGTTCAGCGGAAAAACAGAAAAAAAACAGAGAACACAACATATATACAACAGTTATTTCCCTTATTATATACAACTCTATATTTTTGCACTCCACCTGTTGCTCTTGTAACTTGCCATCTTTTCTCCTCGTGGAAACTTTGTGCTGGAATGCCCGCTCTTAACCTAGACCAAAATATGTACTTGGTCTGTGGGCTGATTTCATTGGCTCTCTATTTTGCTGCAGTGCTCTTGCATTGGTTTGTTTTCTGGGCATTGATTGGTTACATTTGGCCCCATCCTAGGCCACTGGTTGGCTACTTTCCCAGCCGAATCATTGACCGGTTTGGTCAAAATTAGAATCCCACATTTATGTTCGAGCATTCGGCATTGATGGCCACTTGTTTATGCTCGTAACCTATTATACAGAAAACACACAAGACAGGGTTTTGCGTGAGATCACATTTGTTTTGTTTTTCAAGAACCACAATAAATAACAACAGTGTGAGAACAGCCACATGAAAACTGAAGCCCAGAACGGGGCTTGTACATTGAAATGGTCTGCGGCCCAGTCGTACACCAGTACATCTCGGTCGTCGGCCTAGGGGTACTCGTCAAACACCAGTACAGTGGTGGGTAGCGTTCTTCTCCGGCAACGGTGGTAGAGGTAAAACAGGCAGTACTGGCCGCACACGCTACTTCTCAGGCTTTGCAACGTTTGACAGTTTCAACTCCACGTCTCTGTGACTTCGTCCATGAAGGCTGGTAAATTAGGGTGGAGGGGTGGCAGGCCGTACAGATCAAAGTATTCGCCCTGCTATTCTGTCAAGTACACGACCACCCAACGTTGACCGAGACGATCCATCGGGTCTGTGTTGCGGACGTATGCGGCAGGATACACACATGTCTAACGGGAACATATCTCGGGCGAACACCCTTGAAAGAACATACGTTCCCTGTGTCATCCTCCAGCACGGTGGAAATCTGGTCTGTATCCATGTTAGGTGGCAAAGTCACAGGACGTTGCGCGCCTTGTTCACTTGAATGATGTTTTCAAACTCGACGTAGCAGATCACATTGATGGTGATCCGGAGGGCTCGTGCGAAGTGAATTTCCAACCGTAAGTTGCCTTGCCTGGCGAGGTTCAGCTGATGGTCGTTCTCTATTAGAGAGTGAGGGTCAGATCGAAACAGAACACCGTGTATCCGTTAGCGGAGTCCTCCCGACTGATCATATTCCCTTCATCCTGGCTGATTTGACCGGTCGCTGTAATCAGGTTCTGTTAGGCTCGGATAATATTCTCGCGCCTAAAGTTCGGTGTTAAGGCCGTGGCTGGGACCTGTTGTCCGTTCACATGCAGAGCCACAAAATTGATGCCGAAATGTTTGAAGTCAAACGGGTCCACTGGGTAGCCTCCCCTGAAACTGGTATTCTCCACAGGATCAATCGCTTGGGCAGTTCTCCCAGGAATAGGTTTTCTTTTCTTTTCTTTGAGATTTTTTCTCGTCAATACGACAACAGCGTTTCGATATGGGTACGTGTTGGTCGAGTTACTGATGAATTTGTCGCTGAGAAAAATATCCACCTGTTGAAACATAGAATGCAGCCAGAAATTCGTCGGGCCCACCGTTGCACGGTCGATGATTCTGGAGCCATCCCCATTGAGGATCTTGGCTTTCACATACAAGTACGTATGGGCTAAATCCACATAGGCCGTATCTGCATTGCTAATGGGGAATTCCATGGGCCCTGTTTCGTTGATGCTGGAGAGTGGGAGATGCTTCACCCATAATCCTTGTTCGGCACTGGTCTGTGTGGGCGGGACGGTTCATAAATCAAATTCACTTTTGGTGGAGGGGCAGGACTCTGCGTGGATTAAGGACATGTTTACGCATAGATATCCCGGGTCTTCGATGTGCCTCCTCGGTGGGTCGGTCGTCAACTGGTGCCCAGTCTCGGCGGTTCAGGTCTTTTATTCCCTACGGTTCGTTGTGCTTTGGCGATTAAGACACCTCCTGCTTCTTTCGCTCAGCGTTTCAATGCTCCTCGGACGGGGACACCGCTGAACGCATCTCCCAGGGCTTGCACCCCACTCTGGACCGCTTGTTTGCCGACCGCTTTTATCCCACGCGTCACCAACGGCAGAAACGTTTTGACGATGCTCCTGAGTACGTTCCCCAGCCCATGTCGTCGTTGGATGCGTGTACCTGTCAACACAGGAAAGCCACCACCGGCATGTTGGGTATAATAGTCCATATAGCTGCGTGCATCGCACTCGTAAGGTACCTTCATTATTCGAAGTTGGAAGTACGGGCAGCGGCTTGTCACAAATGTGACCACCACTTTCCCAATCTCGAATGCCAGAGGTTGTCTGGTGTCATCCTTTATATCGATGGTGGTGGTACTAATGTCAGTTTTTCGCACCGGTAGATAGAGTACGTGGTTAAAGCCCCGTGTGACCTGATCTCCGTAGACCTTTTGCACTGGGCAGACGTGGAGCAGGGGCGCATCGATATCGCCGACAATGTGACCACCCACCACATCCGAATAGACACAGAGTTCATACAAGCCAGCCTTGGTATGTGCTTTAGAATAGGTTAACCAGAAGACTATACTGTGAAGTCATGTGGGTCTGTCAGTATGTCGGCACCTCTTTCCACTTCCCTTATATGCGTCGTAATTAAGATCCAGCATAGTCTTCCCCCGGAGCCGACCGGGACCGTCATAGTTATCCGTCTCCAGTTCACACAGCTCCTTCAACGTCTTGCTGAAACGAACGGTCCAATTGGTCTAGAGAATGATCAGGAACTTGTGGTTACACTCGTGGTACTCTGGATCATGTTCGCAAACGGGAAAATATTGATTCCTCCAGGGGTCGAGCTCTTAATGAGGTTACGCAACGCCTGGATGAATATTTAGGGTGTATGGTACTGGCCTACGGGAAGAGGGAAGATATAGGTGTATACCTTGGTATACGACTTCGTACCACACCGTATCATGTTGTACGTTGTACCACGTATACGGGTACTGTATATCAACTAGTCCACACTCCCAACGTCCGAGGAGATGTAAGGGATGTGACAGCTGGGTGACATAATGGGCCAAGCTGTTTTTGGGAAACACCGCAGCCAAGCTATTACTGGGTAGGGTGAGGTAAAACATGACGACTGAGCTTCCCTGCTGCCGCTGTTGGATTTAATAGTGTTCCCAGGCCTTGGGAGCTTGTTCCCGGCGTCATGATCATCGCGGTGACTTGCTACGTTCATAGATCTTGACGGACGTAGTTTCAGGGGTGGTCTTGTAAAAGGGTGAAAAGAAGGTACCCGTCCTGTTTTGGGTGGTGACTCCGGTTCCCACTCGGCTTCCCAAGTCCGTGGGGGTCGAGTCTGTCGTTGTGACTCAGTGTTTGATATTTTTGGAACATCATGATGTCTTGTCGGCATCATTGAAAACTGTTGACCGCTTCTCTCTTGCAGGAAACTAGCCTATGTTTATGTATACTATGATTGTCTTTTTTGAATTTGGTGCTAATACTGTTATATGGATATGGAATAGGTCTTTGGAATATGGACGCGGATATTCTCTAATGGACGACGGCTGGATTATGAATGACGGACTAGACGCTTGTAATTGAGAGGTGCGCGTACCGGAGATAGCCGTTCTATGTCACGCTGCATCTAGGCCCAGCGCTGGAGGTTCCCCACCAATTCCTGTGGTACATGCATGTCTTTCAAGCCTTGGGCAAACACCTCCCATCCTTGAGGATCCGTGTGCGACCTGCGTTGACGCATCAAATCATTCACTAAATCTGTCATGTGGATACCGGGGACCACCTGGTTCTGTACCAGTAGTTCGACATTATCATTCCAGGTCATGTTCGGATTGTCTTGTACTCGCTGTAATAACAGGCCAGCTTGTTTCTTGAACGACGCGGGTACACTCTGTAAGACTTCGTCTTCGACCCACTGTGGAGCTGTGGATGATGCACCAGGTAATGTCAGCTGTCGGACAAGTGGTCCTGGCGGTACGCGCTGTGCTGGCTGTGCGACTGACACTGGCCTTGGAGCAGGGTTTTGTATTGGTCCATGAACGTGATGTACCGTTGAAGTGTCTGATTGTACTGTTGTACTTTCTCATTGTCGATTAACCCCTGCCGTTGTAGAATCTGTTGCATCTCGTGATAGAGTGTGTTGATCGTCTTCACCGTAGGTGGGATCGGATACATCGATTGGAGGCTTTGAAGCACACGTGGGTCCACCAGATCCATCTTTTGTGTGGTTCATTGTCGATCGAAGATTCCACCCAATATTGGCCCCAACACGGAAACGGTCAACGGGGCTAAGATCGCACCGAGAAAGCCGCCTTTCTCTACGATCTATTTTTACTATGCTTGCGGGACTCGCTTCTGGACCAGGATTCTGAGCCGGAGTCACTAGCACGTTCCCGTTTAAGACATTATGCTCGATTTTACACAGACAGCGCACAAGGTCAGGGTCCGCGCCGCGTACAATAGTCCAAACCCACTCGGATGGGGCCGTCCTCAATACACGTCCCTTATATGTGTTGTAATTTCCATACTCGAGCGAACATCCTGTACAACTAACGCTTGAGCCCACAACCCTGACCTTTTTATCCTTTGCGGGCTACCTGTATATTCTTTCACTTCAGAGACTAAGACAACCATGATGTTGTATTAATTCTTTTATTATTCCCATCATCAAACACACATCCTAGCTAGCGGAGCCACTGTAGGTGTGTTTACATTATTTTTGCATGTACACGTGGTGGATCTCCCCGGGAAACATACCAGTACGTAGCCGAAGGTGGTCGGGGTGCCTTGCTTTAGGTCGAAGAGCATATACCCATGTTGAGGGGTTGTCGCATCTTCAAAGGCTTCCAATACAAACTGAGTGCGTTCGGGGTACATCTGTCTCGCCCGGTGCAGCAGTTGATTGATATCTCTCGGGTTTTTAAACACCAACAGGTAGTGGGCATTTAAGATGATGTTCCGATGTTCTTGCTGCATGCGGCGCCTGCCATTCTCTGTAACACCACACGACCCGAGCAGTGGGTGGGTAATCATGTTGTCGGCATGTTGAAGGAATTTTTGGACGAAGTGCGTCTTGTCGGAGCCAGTCGGTCCTGCGATGAGGCAGGTGAAGGGGTGTTGCCACCTTGGGTCCATGGTTGAAGGTGTATCCGCTGTCATGGTATCCCGCTCCTGTAAATTTGGTACGAGCGAACCGGGGTCGTCGGTGCATCAACGTTGGTGCGTGTTATTCTCGACAGTCACCCCCGGAGTCCTGCTCATGACTTGCTTTCTGAGCTCAAATTTTCAAGTGTACATCAACGTATAATATTCAATAGATGTACACTTATGTGGAAAGTTGTGAACAACCTGGCGCCTCCACATTTAACAGAACGTTTTCCATTGTTAACAAATATGACCCGGCATTTTACAAGAGCCACTGCCAAACTGAATATATATGTCGACAAATGTCACAAGAATTCTTTTAAATTTCATGCAACCAGAGCATGGAATGAGCTGCCTGGTGATATCCAGTTCTCAAAAGCATACACTACTTTTAAATTCAAATGTCGTAAATTTGTAATGGCTCAAGTACCAAAGTTTGTTTAAACTTATGATTGATTTAAACAGTGTATTTATTTCACCAGGAAACAGGGATCGGCGAACAGGCAGAGCCTATTTGAACGCCTCTCCCAACAGACATATTACACATACATGTACAATAACAAGATGACAGACAACAGTGAATAGAATAAGAAACCGTTACAAACACAATAATTAACATGCAGCTGCGAACATATATACATATACATATACACATACATATACACACATAGATATATATACGCATACATACATATATTATTATTATTATTATTATATGTTATTACATCTGTACGTATTACATCTAGACACCGGGTAGCACACCAAAGTACAAAACTTGAAACATATACGAAGGACGCAATGAATCAAACAACATAAATACATAAACAACATAAATACATACGGTATACGCAGATGAGCGTTAAACAGTGAGTGGGTTAACATACATGTATTTACATAAAACAGCTGTCATTGGATATATAAATGAAACATTAGTTAGGAAAAAAAAACAGAGAGGAGTCGCACTCGATTTGTTAATTTACGTGTTACATAGACGTGTGATTTGTCATTAAATATATTTATTATTTATTGTTATATATATTTGTTATATTATTTATTTGAAAGAATGGCAAATAAGTTTTAAGTGTAAAGGCAATCCTGTAACAATGGTAAATAGGTTTTTATTGCACAGGCAATCATGCTGAGCGAAGACCTGGCGTGGCGGGCGGTAATGTAAATCTTCCAGAGCGGAGTATAAATTCATGCACTGGTTTGAATATATTCACGTTATTTTGGGTTGACAGGTTGCGATCGCCATATAATAATACTTGAATGTTAAGTACTGTTTCTGGAAGGCTATTGAACAGCTCTCTGCGCAGTTCGGTGAAGTTTGGACAAACTAGTATGAAATGAGTAGCATCTTCGTATTCATAGCCACAGGAGCACACAGCATTTTCTGATATATGTCGTTCGTACATATGTGCTTTGAGAAGACTACATCCAAGTCTTAGCTGAGCATAAATTATCTGTACTTCGCGCAGGCCATAGTAATAATATGTAGGAACAGGCGGGTCGTTTGAGGATAGTGACAGACAGAATGAGTGGTATGAAGGCGACTGCCGGGCAGAGGGACTGAGATCATTCCACAGTCTAATTGTAGATGGAAGAAACGAGTTCGCGTGTAAGGCTGTTCTAGAATACGGTGGAACAAAATTATTGGCATTTCTTAGAGGATATTGAGTTGTTTCGGATACTCGCATCGGCAATAATGATGACAGGTAATATGGTGTTTGTCTGTGGATCATTTTATAAAATAAACGGGGTTTATGACGTTTTCTCCGTTCACTAAGCGGCATAAAGCCGGTTTCTTGATACAGGAGATCATGACTCGTTCCACGAGGACAGCCGGAAATAGTTCTCAAGGCGTCGAGCTGGAGATTTTCAAGAACAGTGGACTGTTGTTGGTTACAGCTATCCCAGACAAACTTATGATTGCCCCAGACAAACTTATGATTGTCTGTGATAAAACCACTGTAGTGTAAGTGATATAACTGCGATATGCACATTTATATTGTGTGATTGTTTTTTCATGTATATATTTTTTGTTTGCTATATTTTTAATGTTATTGGCTACATTGTAAAACAGTTGATATAACTGACATGGATACCTAATAAAACTGAAACTGAAACTGAAACCCATCTAGATCTAGTGATAGGGTTTTCCATATTTTAGGTGTGAAGTCCGTGTTTCCGGATTTTTTTTCCGGAAAAGTTTTACATGCACCCACTCATTACTTGATTGTCAAATAATATCTCAAATCAACCCTCTCTGCACCACTCACACACGCAAACACGTGTCCGAGTTCGAGTCCAACAAGCGCATTCCCCGTCAGAGTTATCTTCCTTGCGTACAGTTTATATATGGCAGCACGATCGATGTCATACGGGGATTTCCCAAAGCCAGAGCCGCCATTTTTTTCCAAATTGCGTTGAGATTCTAGTCACGAAAATCTCGATACTGGGATCTCCCTGATCATAGACTCGTATTAATAACATCATGCAGCACAGCTACGTCATGGTGCCGGACTCCATACCGCAAATGTCAAGGGGGAAATACCCAGACACGCGCCGACTTGTATATCATGCATATAACGTTGACTGGGGTCGTTTTAGGAGCAAATAAATCTTTCTTGTTCTATCGAATATATCCTACACACACGGTGACCTTTGACCCCCGTACATCCCCAGAAGTGACCTTTAACCCGAACGTGCCCTTAAATCCTGATGTGACGTCATCCGTGACGTCGTTCCTCATTATGAGGCGCCGTTTGTCACTTTCTGATTTAATCTACTGATTTATAAATATCGGGTATTTAGCAGTCGGATTTATAAATATCGGGTATTTAGCAGTCGGATATATAAATTTGCAAAAAATGAGCGTGAAATATATATATATATTCCTGATAAAGGATTTCTTATTTATATATCCAAGGTAACGTATCTTACTGATATATAAATATTTAAAAATGTGTAATTGGGTATATATATATCCATCTTCATCTAACTCCGGATTTACAAATACTGAACTGAGAAAGTCTCATATATAGATATCCCAGTTATAATATGCTAATGAGTTGCGATACGTTTACCGCAAAAATGATGATGTCACACTAAGCCTCTTCAAGTGTACCAAGGGTCGGCAAACACCGCTCAATCATTCCGCAGATTCTCATGTGCGGTATTGTAAACACACGCTAATTTGTGGGTCATCTGTGAATATTATCGGGCAAATTCATTCAGGTACTTCTTACTTTTAACCAGCGTTATTCGGAGAAGCACAGAATTTATAGAAAGATATTATTATTAGTATTCATTATGTCTTGCCCACGGATCACAAGGACTTTTGTCACCTGAAACACGAAATAGACAATATGATCTAAACCAACACCAAAACCGACGACGTCATCGGTGTTTGAGACTCATCAGCATACTATTAGCATACTATAAATGGGATATCTATATATGAGACTTTCTCAGTTCAGTATTTGTAAATCCGGAGTTAGACGAAGACTGGATATATATATATCCAACAGCACATTTTGAAATATTTATATATCAGTAAGATACGTTACCTCGGATATATAAATAAGAAATCGTTTGTCAGGAATATATATATATATATATTGTGGAGGAATTTATATCCCAGAAATAACACAACGAGAGATATATATATCTTGAAATCTAATATAGGTATTTATAAATATTTCTCGGATTTTATTCGCTGATATAGGATTTAAAATTGACTAAAGTCGGTGTTTATTTCACGCTCATTTTATGCACATTTATATATCCGACTGCTAAATACCCGATATTTATAAATCAGTAGATTAAATCAGAAAGTGACAAACGGCGCCTCATACCTCATCCTCACTCCTTAGCCTCAAAAATCCGACAGAAGATGCTGTCTTCCTGCTACTATAGTTTGTCATTTTTTCCGTTGCCATTTTGTCCAGTTGCCATTTTGTTATTATTTTATCCCTTTGTCGGTGTGATTTGCGAATTGCCTACCTGTATATCGAATACAAATCACTTCGCCGAATATGGATACACCTTTCTCAGAAAAATTCCAGCGGAATATCGATAAGATTGTAAAGTACTCTATCAAAATTATAATCATCAAAATACATCTCTGATTTAGCCTTTGTTTTCTAAGTTTGTTGCATTCAACTGACTTGCATTAATTAGTTTATATTACTTTTTCATTTTTATCATCCATAGTTGGACAATCATGCATAATCAGCACTGAATGTAGGTGATACATTCCTGATAGACATCTTAATGATATGATAAGCCATGCCATCACAACTGTGTTCGTTTTCATCGATGACCGATTTCTGTATCGGTTCTACTGCAGCTGATGTTATCTCGGCTCCCATTGGTTTCGATCGTTTTGCGCTTGAAACATAAATCAGAACGAGAGGATTGATACACCGTACATTACTAACCGGTTGAATATACCGTTTTGTATATATATGAAAGGCATGTTGACGTATATATCGATTAAATATATGTACTGGTATGCAATTAGTTATTCAGCAATTTGGTGTAATGTGGTGATGTATTGGTAGGAGACATGCCCTATCTATGTGGTGATCTAAATAGAGAGTTCATCAACACTAGAGCCATGGGAGCCGATGGAGCGGATGGAGCGGATGGATCTGCATACGTCACTTCCGGCAATGACGTCACTTTCGGCGATGACGTCACTTCCGGCGATGACGTCACTTCCGATGAGAATCTCAAGACGTTACGTGTCTATCTTAAGACGTATCATGCCAATCCTAAGACGTGACATGGCTACCTCAAGAGGTGACATCGTTACCTTAAGACGTTACGTGGCTTTCTCAAGGCATTGTGTAGTGAAATAGACGTATTAAGACGTTACGTGGTCATCTCAAGACGTGACTTAAGGCGTGGTATGACAAATTTTAAGACGTGACGTGGCTATCTGAAGAAGTTACGGGGCGTGACGTTGAATGGAGATTGGAGTATGAAGATCTTGAAGATGGTACGGAGAAGATCTCAAGATGTAAGGAAAATTGTCTTATGATGTAGTGTGTATACCTATGACATATTGAGAAGCATGTGCGTGATGATGGCACTTCTGACTAAGATTATTTTAGATAATATTCCTTCGACAGCGGGGCAATGAGAGGTGATGTATGGATGAATAGGGGTGATGGAATGAGAAGATGGGTTGGTTATGGGTCAATACTCTTACATCATCGAGAACAAGGGTGTATTGTATCGGTACTAATAACGTAATACAATGGTGGACAATGAACTATTATTCGTGATGACTCGTTCAGCGGCAGATGTACTCGGAGGACAACGGAGCATCATCATGGGTAAAAAAGATGGAACACACGGATCAACAATCATACCTTACTATATTAACAATTGTATTATTAGTAGCGTAATAAGTTAATAATCCTATATTAAATCGTGTACCTACTATATTTTCACATGTATTAACGCGCATTGTGTCTGTACTTACAGTGAAAAAGTTCGTCGAAGTCAACCGTTAGGTATAGTCATTACATTCCCTGTGTTTGGTAATATGATTGTTCGCAGTACATTTCATTTTACGCGAGTACCAATTATCTCTCGAATTCTTTTCATTCATTGTATACCCAATGACCACTGACGCAGCAGATGTTCATTGTATTGATACTTATATGAGAGATTTGCACCAATGTTCATTTACTATATTCACCACAACGATAATCACCCCTATGCACCGGGCAGTGCATTGTGTCGCTGACCATCGCATCGAATTACAATACCTCTATAGTTATAATATACATACAGTGTGCATTGTTACTGACCGACCGCAGTACAATGTCTATTGTATTGTGTTCAGCAGAACGTCCCTATTGACTGCTCTACACCAGTCGAGATATATTATTGATCGGGCAGCTCAAATCATTGTGTTGGTCACTAGCGTACTGGCATCGATTTACAATACATTCATGCAGTATACTGATTCATAGAAGTCGCCTTTTAGGGCCGGTTATCGGTCCTAAAAAAATTTGAGAAACTCAATTTGTAGGGGGTGAAAACTGAATTTGTGACCAATTGTGACCAATAATTTAGAGAAACTGAATTTCAACAGAGACAAAAAACTCAATTTGAGCTAATTAAAACTGAATATGAATTGCGTAACTCACTGTTCAATATTTATTTACACGTGTTGGCGGAGAAAACCGCAGCTCGACACGGAGCTAAACAACCCGTCATTTTATGGAAATTCACATGACTGTAATATCTAGCTCGGGTGCCCTTCGAAATTGCTTAGTTGCAAGGTTACGAAGGGTTCCCGAAAGACTTTCTCGCGAGACTTCTACAAGAAAAAAAATCAATACAGAGAGTTCTTTCCAGTTGCCGGGATACAGCTGATGCTTCGGATGCTTTCATCATCAAGAAATTCTATGTTTTGAATGACCGGTGATGTATCAGTCTATACGAGGGGCTTAATACTTAAAACTGACTGCTTGAAGTTTATTACTGACAACTCAAAACTTAACAACTGGAAGTGAATGGTCTGGATTGAGAATTTGTTTGAAAATGAAAGTTCACACGCATCAACAACAACAACAACAACAACAACACGTGTAGACAACACTGCAGCGCATTGGCATTTGACGATCTAAATATTTCATTTTCGTTTTTTATGAGTTGATTCATTTATTGAATAAATTTTTCTGCCTCGATAATTTAGAATTTTTCTTCATTTTTTCAGATCTTTGAATAAAGTTGTAATTTTTTTTAACAGGTTAGGGCAAGTTGCTCATTGAGCTATTGTAGGCTGATCTAACTAAAATTCTCCCAGACAACTCTCACTGAACAAGAGCAGAGAGCAATTGGTTGGAAACGGCTGTTAGTAACCAGCTAATCAACATCTTTAGTTGTTATCCATAAATTCGTTTAGTTACAGAGAACAATAGATTAAGTGACCAGGACACATTATCAGGTGAACAAAATTGTTTATTCCTATGAAATCACAATCATGATTAAATCATACATGTATGTGGTATATAATGCAACTGGTCCTAAAAATATTATTAAACTCAATTTGCACCCCTAAAAGCCCGCTAAATACCCAATTTGCTGGATGAAAAACTCAATTTGACCATTAACGGTCCTAAACAGAATGACTTCTATGAATCCCTGATACAGTGTGCATTCAGCGCTCGTATGGCAAGCCGTTTTACTTTTTATTCGGCATTTGCTGATATCATTAAATATTTGCTGATATCTTCAAATGATTTGATGATATCATGAAATGATTTGCTGATATCATCAAATGATTTGCTGATATCACCAAATCAGTCGATTTGCTGATATCACCAAATGATTTGATGATATCACCAAATGGTTTGATGATATCAGCAAATCATTTGATGATATCAGCAAATGGTTTGATGATATCATCAAATCGAGTGATTTGCTGATATCAGCAAATCATTTGATGATATCATTAAATATGGCGGAACGTGAAAATAAGCCTAAATGTTAATGCCTGCTCCCTTCTCATCCTGTTGTTTGGTAATTTATACCTTGTGGTAAAGCTATCTACCGACAAATCACATGTAATATCTATTACGGTACTTAAAGAACCAGACAATAACAATA
>JAVTVY010000861.1:0-36403 GCA_036873755.1 Hanleya hanleyi
CAGCCCATTAGATGCCCCTTCACATAAGCTTCACTTTGATACCTCACTCGACCCAATCGGACCATTTTATCTAGGGACTACTTTTTCTCCGCGGAAGCTTTTTCCCGAGACCGAATCACCGCCAAAACCACGGCCAAACCGCATCACCGCGCATGAATACATTTTTTTTATTTTTTTTTTTTGCCGGAACTTTTTTTTTTTGTCATACAGGCCGCCATTTTGAACCCACCTCCACCACCGGTGTCAGTCAGTGCACTGGTGTGTGGAGGTGGGTACAAAATGGCGGACTGTGTCGTGGTGGAGTGGAGGTAAGTATCCGCCATTTTGAACCCACCTCCACCACACATCACTCACGCATGCGCACCCCCCAATACCCCCCCAAAACAGGTCGCTGTGACGTAAAAACAGGTTCTCGCGCATGCGCAGTGAGGGGCTGGGACCTGAATTGACTCTTTACATACTACTATCCACCCATTGAATCTGACAGACCCAAGTTTTTGTCCATAGAAGGCTCCAGTCCTACTCATTTTGGAACAGCTATACATTAAAATGGTTAGAACTGTCGTGGCAGATATCGATGCTTTGATTATGTTTATCCTATTCTGAGGTGTCTAGCCAATCTTTGTATGAAATTCAGCCTGTTTTGAAAAACTCCATAAATGACATGGCCATTGCTCCATAAGCACATGGAAATAATCATGATCTACTCCCTTAATCCAAAAAAATAATAATAATAAAATAATGATACCGTGGCTCCAATCCCAGAAGATTATTTAAGATGCCAATGTGTCATCGTTGTTGTTGCAAATACGCCATTTCTGGTTCTATTCGTCAAAGTTCACCAGATGCTTTGCTAAACTTTGGCGTTTGCATTAATTTCCAAATCGATTGTGTTCCCTGGAGTATAGGCGCAACATGTTCCGTATTTTTCACGTCACAGATAGGCCTAAAACCTTGTGTGGAAAAATCATGTCCTATAGTTCGTTTCATTATCGTAGAAATGCATACTGATGTAACTTCGGACTGGTATATGTTCATTGTGGTTGTGACTTTCTTGATGTGATTACACAGGGGCCGCGGAGCGGGAGGGGGGGGGGGGGCTTTTTGGGGACCGCAATGTTAAAAGGATAGCACCAGTCCAACATTTAACATGGCCGGTATGGAGTTTAGCCCCACCACTTTCAAATGTGCTCCGCCGCTCCTGTTAAACAAATATTTAAATGTATTAAATACACAGAGGACAGATTTGACAGTTTGAACCTAGAGTCCTTTATTATCTCTACTATGGGAATCAAACAAATAATATTTCTCATCACAGACAATGAATACACTCACGAGTCCTTTTGCAACTGGGCCATAGCAGTTTCAAACGCCAAGTAGTAATCAATAGGTGGAGTCACGTGAAGTGTTCCAGGTAGTGTTGATGACAAGGTGAAGTTTTAAGTGTTCTTAATATTTTGTATCCGTCACCAACAGTTATGTTTGCTTGTGTATAAACCCATCTCAGGCAAATACTGGATGTATCACAAATTGATTTCATTTGTAGTTTTCTGAATCTGTAAAAAATGTTAGCCACATTCTTTGCTATGCGCGCCGTTTGCGCGCAAAAAAAACTGAGTAAAGGGCCATTTCGGCGACATCAGAACCACATTTTTGACGCGCGACAACCACATCCGAAAAATAGCCGCCATGTTATTCAATGGTGCAGTACTCACAGCACGCGTCAGTCGCGGTGACATGAGATACTGTTCTGTTTCATATCCATATGGTGTATTCTGATATGGGTAATCAGTTTGTGGGCAGTTCTAAAATTGCAGTAAGGGTAAGTTTTTGGATTTTCTCCAGTGTGAGTCCTCATATGACTCGTTTGCCGTAGACTATGCTAGAATAAAATAATTCCTAAACCACCAGGATAGATCGTGATGCAATATGATGAGTCTTCGCGTTTGATCAATGAAGTTACGGCCTTCTTCCTCACACTTAGAAACAACCTAATGATCGCGATCTAATATCCTAGTAGTTACTTGTCACACATTATACTGCAGATCATTTATTACATTTCGTCACACAACCACATATTAAACATAATTGATAGGAGATAAATGTTAACGGAATATTGTCGCTGAACAGCTGGTGGGCTGTCAAATCGGGAAAAATATGGACACATATATGGTTAATTTCCACCATGAGTTTTCATAATGCACTGTAAAATTGCGTCGTGTATTGAACCTCTGGTCGCATAGTGAGCAAGGGTATCGTGTTTTCCGCGTGTCAGTTGTCATATGTTCAACAAGGCTACACTTTGTGATAGACCTGTAATCACGCACTGGACATTTGTGTGGCTTTTCTCCTGTTTATGTTCTGATATGTTTCACCAGACCACTTTACCCCTCAGACCTATAATCACTGCGAACACGAGTATGGCTTCTCCCTGTGTGAATTCGCACATGGCTAGCAAGCATATATTTTCGGGCAATCTGTTGTCACACACACGATGTTTGTACTTTCATGTGAATGGCCAGACCATCTTTTCTAGCAGATTGTTTGTCACACAGCAAACCCGTGTATTGTTTCTCTCCAGAATTATACTTACACACAAAAGCCTTGCCACAATGAGAACACATATATGTCATTTTTGTTGTTTTTCGATGATTAAATTTTGAGACGCTCTTCTGTTCTGATATGGGTAATCAGTTTATGGGCGGTTCTCAAATTGCAGTAAGGACAAGTTTTTGGTTTTTCCCCAAGTGCGAGTTCTCATATGATCAACGAGCCCGTCTTTGCGGGCAAATCTCGTCACATACTGAACATTCATGTGGACCGCGTTCCTCCATGGTTCAAATTTTGACATGCTTCCTTACCTACATGTACCCCACCCAACTTCCACCCTACCTACCGTCACCTCTTATCTCCACCCTATCTATCAGATCCCACCTTTCACCTTACCTACCCCAAGTGCACGTGTACACAATTGGAGTGGTATGCAAGAGGTGCAAAAAATTGACGCCTGGCGACTAAAATGCAACCATACAACTACAGGAAGTATTCGTCGACATCTAACATTAGACCTGAGAATACGGTGGATTCTCGGACGTAGCCCTGTAATGCAGTACAAGGTGTGGTTCAAGTTTCTATCAACTTCAGTCCGAATGTGTAGCATAAGACAGATTTATGGTTAGTTCGCATTGTGAATTTTTATCTTGTGTACCTTCAGTTCACGTTCAAAAATGAACCTCTGATCACAAAGTGAGCATGGGTATGGCTTTTCTCCTGTATGTTTTCTGAGATGAACAAAAAGGTGTTGCTTTGAGCTGGTGCCAAACTCACACAGTGGACATTGATGTGGCTTCTCTCCAGTATGCGTTCTAGTATGCGCTATTAGGCCAGTTTTATTTGTAGACCTATAATCACAATGCGAACACGCGTATGGCTTCTCCCCTGTGTGAATTCGCATGTGGACAGTAAGTAGATCTTTCCGGGTAAATCTCTTGTCGCACATAAGACATTTATGTGGCTTTTCCCCTGTGTGTACTTTCATATGAACAACCAGACAATCTTTTCTAGCAAATCGTTTGTCACACAGTAAGCATGTGTATGGTTTCGCTCCAGAATGTGTTAGTATATGCTTGTCGAGGTTATTACAGGTAAACACCTTACCACAATGAGAACACATTTTTGTTGTTTTTCGAGGATCAAATTTTGAGACACTCTTCTGTATTATATCCATATGGTGTATTCTGAAATGGGTAATCAGTTTGTGGGCAGTTCTAAAATTGCAGTAAGGGCAAGTTTTCGGTTTTTCCCCAGTGTGAGTCCTCATATGATTTAAGAGTCCGTCTTTGCGGGCAAATCTCTTTTCACATACTGAACATTCATGTGGCTTTTCCCCGGTGTGGGTTATTTTATGCCGATTGAGATAAGACTTGCACATAAACCTTTCACCACAGTGTGAACAGGAATATGGCTTCTCGCCGCTGTGCTTTCTTTCATGTTGGATGAGAAGATATTTCTCGGAACAGCTATAATCGCAAAGTGTACATGTAAACGGCTTTTCTCCTGTGTGAGTTTTCATATGGCGAATGAGTCTAGACTTCATCATAAACCTAAACCCACAGAGTGGGCATTTGTGTCGCTTCTCTCTGGGCTGTTTTCTTCTATGCAGATCGCAAGAACTTTTGCGGACAAATCTGTTTTCATTGTACGAGCATGGGAATGGCTTTCCCCCTGATTGACTACTGCCTTCACCGGAAAACCTCTTCTCACAGAATGAACCTGTATTGAGATCGTTCTCGGAATACTTTTTTGAATCTTTCGAAGCGTCCTTATTATTGCTGAAGAAGCACACATCTGGTTTTTCGTCTTTGTCTGGCCCCTCATGACCGGTAAGATAAGCAGATGAAGAATCGACCATTGAACATTTGTATCCTTTTCCACTACCCCTAGCATTGCGTTCCACTTTAACGTTCTGTGTGATTCGGAAAGACATGGCCAAGTCGGGTGCAATTTCTGAGACTTCCCGATTCCCGTGTGTACTCGTATCCCACCCAACGCCCACAATATTTTCAAATTCGCCCGCCTCAACATTTCCCTCCGAGCTGCCAGTTCCACATCCGTGATATGGATATGAAGATATCGGGAATTCTGTTTGACTGAGCTTAGGCGAGTCGCTCTGATGAGGTATGAAGCCATCCTGCAAAAAAGAATTACCATAGTTAGTATCTGCTGAAAGGTAAGAGACAAGACTGAAGATATGATTCCAGGGACCTGTCTCAGAAAGCGTGCAGCTTACCCATAACGTAACCTTCATGATGATGTATGCCACCATGGTAAATTACGTCGAAAATATCGTTTGTTTGGACCCAACCTATCCACCAAAAAGACTCCAACCCATTTTTTTTTTTTCTTTGCATCTGAAAAACGTAGAGTTTTTCTTAAACGGTCTTGTATATTGAAATTATGTGTCAAACAGAAAACTACATGTTTGCCAAGCAGGATCCATACAAATAGCAATATTTTCTCTGTTTGGCACATCTCTGTCTCTACTTTCATGAAGTAATATTGTCACCAGCTATGTAATCACGAAAAAGTTCAAATAAAAAAAAAAAAAAATTAAAAAATAAAATAAAAAATCGACCTATCGACCCATGGTCACTGTCTGTAGCAACGTTATGTTACCAAAAACAACTTTTTTCAACAACAAACAACTTTTTTCAGTTTTCGCCTTGTAAGACCAGCCTCAGACCTTTCAGTCTTGGGGAATGTCTTTCCCGAATAACGTGAATACTTCTTGAAAGTCATATTTAAGTATATTCGATATCATATGTTCTGCTATAAAATTTCTTGTATTACTCTGTTGCTCTTACGCCACCGCGAGGCATTGAGCTCAATATAGATCCAAGCTGGAGGAGAGACATTTTCCACCCAGTTGCATCAGGCTCATACTAAAGGACGGCGGAAAGGAAGGCCGCCGTCCGAAAGGACGGCGGTGGATAAAAACATATGTTACAAGGCTTGGCGGGGGATAATTTGTGCCGCCCTAATTTCCGCCGTCCTTTAGTATGAGCCGTGGCATCACCGCGCAAATGTCCATGCGTTCTGCTATTCGACTATTCTCCCATCATATATGTAGACCTAGAACTAAGTCACCCTAGGGTATGTGGTCTATACGAAATTGAAGCCGAAAAGAGATACACCCAGACCCTTCAAAGAACGATCCCAGAATTCATTTTCGGGAAAATATGAAACTACTGGTCGACCTCCGAATATGGTTAATTGGGGTCACCGTTTGAACTGACAATCATGAACCAGCCTCGAAACGAAAGCGAGGTGACATGCAATCCCTGATTGTAAATGGACGAATGAGTAATTAATGAGTAATTTTATAGAGAGATACTCACCATCACGTGATCGGCCGTGACTGGACACTCTGCATGGAATCTCGCTTGCTTGTTGATTTTTTCAGTACATTCACCGGTATTTTCCTCAATGTTGCAGACCAATGACTTGCAGTCTTTCAGAAGCACATAACAATTTTTTAGTTTGAATTTCTCAACACATATCTTGGACACACTAGACAAATCTGTGACTTCGTTTGCCCTTTCTTCTCTCGTGTACGTTTCCGCGCAAGGCACGACTTCACTCCGAGATATGACCACTTTCCCCTGTCCTTCAACGCAGTCTCCCTTCTCAGCCAAGACACTCGCTATACATTTCCTGGTTGCAAAGGAAGCAATTACTGCATGGTCAGCTCTACTAGCAACATTGGGTACGATGCCTGCATGGTCAGTTTCAATCTTCACATTGGATGCAGTCACTGAAGTGTCACATACGTTGCTGCATGTATAGCTTGACAAGGACATCAGTTTCTGGTCATCTGCGGTCATATCAACAATATATTTGGCTGCTTTCTGGTCAACTATGCTGCCACCTATAACCTTGGAATGCGTCACTGACGAGTGCTCATCCATATTAGTGCAACTGTGCAGCATAACTTCTAAAACGTCGGATTGATGCTCTGGTTCCAAAATTGGTTTCCTTTCCAGATAACGGCTGTCATCTATCGTATTAAGGGAAGTAACCCCAGAGATGACAGCATTATTTGTACTGTCCGATTCATCAAACCCGAGATTCATTTTTGTCGGAAACTTTCCGCTTTCAGATGAACCGCTTCCAAGAACAATGGCATTGTAAATCAAGCCACTCTGCGGTGCACACGCATCGGGTTCAAAATTATTCTGAGGTTTGCGAGGGGCAGTGCTGCCCCTGTAGTATTGTTGGATAATCCCAACATCGAATGTGGGTTGTTTACTCTTCAGTTCCAGTAATTCAGGTTTCAGTTCTGTAGAATCGGTGGACTGTGTGGAATTGCCTGGTGTATACCCCAGACTACATGGTTTATACTCCTGATAATCTGGAACGGTTTCTGTCTTCATGTAATCCATAGCTTCACTCTTCATCTCCATGACGGATCAGTGGGCCTGGTCATAAATAGCAATCCATTCAAATCACGAGCTCAAATGTCTCAGCTATATCGGAAATGGTTTTCCCCGTGTGATCTTCATTCGTGACAAAGTGACTGGAAAAGACTGGAAAACAGGAACACGGGGACTGTTGAAAGAGCCTCCTTCCAATTCTCGGATTTTACTATTGTGTAGGCCTATACACTCATTCTAGAGCTCGCCATTCAATTAAATATCAGCTACATTCTGGCGCATTTACATACCGTTCCCTCAAAGCAAAAATAGAGCAGGAAATTCACTGGCACATAACTGTAGAAATTACACAGAACAAAGAATGACACGAACAAAGAATACAATATTTTCTATCGCGCGATAAACAGTTTCAAATAAGCAAAAAATATAAACCCGCTTGGAAACGGACTCGGACTACTTCCAATAAAATTTCAAGCTCCAAATTCACGATATCAAATATTTTGAACGAATACTCCGTGGAACAACTGTAAATAGATATCAGACTAGTATATTCATGCAAAAACAGCTCACAGAATGGAACAATTAAATAACACAATATATCATAGCTGCATGGGTAGCCAGCCTGTCTACATTAGATGTGAATCTGCATTCCGTCTGATAAATTTGCATCTGTCAAAAAATATGCCAGAACCCATCATTTTATATTTTTACATTAAATATTCCCAGTGAGACAGGCTCGTGCAGTCCAAATATTGAAGGTCAGAAATGAGTTCCGATCGAGGGGACGAACTTTCTACTGAATACTTGTATTTCAGGTATGATTACCAGTCTCTATTTTTCGAATTCTCGAATTTTCGTTTTTCATTTTTAGTGGCGGCTTTTTTCTTCTACTAGCCAGCGCATTCTGTAATTTTGCGTATTTTCAAAAGCTGAGTTTGTGAACTGATCGATATTTGTTGTCATCGCTTTCAGGGTGTATCTCGGCTTTGAACAGTTTTTTTAGTCCCATGTCCGTGTTGCTGTGTTTCTATTCCCTGTTTTAATCTCATGCCGCTGTTGTTGTATTGTCATGACCATGTTGTTGTATTCCCATGTCAATGTTGTTGTATTCCCATGTCCAATGTTGTATTCCCATGTCCATGTTTTTGTTGTATTCCCATGTCCATGTTGTATTCCCTTGTCCATGTTGTTGTTGTATTCCCATGTCCATGTTGTATTCCCATGTCCATGTTGTTGTTGTATTCCCATGTCCATGCTGTATTCCCATGTCCATGTTGTATTCCCATGTCCATGTTGTTGTATTCCCATGTCCTTGTTGTATTCCCATGTCCATGTTGTTGTTGTATTCCCATGTCCATGTTGTTGTAGTCTCATGTCGCTGTTGTTGTAGTCTCATGTCGCTGTTGTTGTATTGTCATGACCATATTGTATTGCCATGTCAATGTTGTTTTATTCTCATGTCCATGTTGTATTTCCATATCAATGTTGTTATATTCTCATGTACATATTGCTGTTATATTCCCATGTCCATGTTGTTGTATTCCAATGTCCATGTTGTTGTATCCCTGTGTCCATGTTGTTGTATTCCTGTGTCAGTGTTGTTGTTGTATTCCAATGTCCATGTTGTTGTATCCATATATCGATGTTGTATCCCTATGTCCATGTTATTGTATTCCTATGTCAGTGTTGTTGTAGTCTCACCTCCCTGTTGTTGTAGTCCCATGTCCATGTTGCTGTATTTCCATGTCCATGTTGTTGTATTCCCATGTCCATGTTGTTGTATCCATATATCCATGTTGTTGTATCCCTATATCCATGTTGTTGTATTCCCATGTCCATGTTGTTGTATTCCAATGTCCATGCTGTTGTATCCATATATCCATGCTGTTGTATCCCTATATCCATGTTGTTGTATTCCCATGTCCATGTTGTTGTATTCCAATGTCCATGCTGTTGTATCCATATATCCATGTTGTTGTATCCCTATGTCCATGTTGTTGTATTCCTATGTCAGTGCTGTTGTAGTCTCACGTCCCTGTTGTTGTAGTCCAATGTCCATGTTGTTATATTCCAATGTCCAAGTTGTTGTATCCCCATGTTCATGCTGTTGTATTCCTATGTTCATGTTGTATTCCCATGTTCATGTTGTATTCCCATGTTCATGCTGTTGTATTCCTATGTTCATGTTGTATTCCCATGTTCATGTTGTATTCCCATGTTCATGTTGTTGTATTCCTATGTTCGTGTTGTTATAGTCTGATGTATATGCTGTTGTTCTTCCATGTCTCTGTTGTTGTATTTCCATGTCCATTATGTTGTATTTGAATCTTTCCACAACGGAATCCTTGGTCTCATTGTACGTGTGAAAGAACACATTCTGGTCTTTCAGAAATGGTTCAAACGGTCTGTTGAAGAATTCCCTGCCAACATCGGTTTGCAAATACAAGGGTTTGCGACCCACCTTGAAGATGCTTTTAAACGCAGCCACGAGTTTCTCCTCCGTTTTCATCCGGATGTGTACCTCTCATGCATACTTCGACAGGATATAGACGCATGTCAAGATATACCTAATCCCATCGTCGTGTAATGGTGAAGGCGCTCATATCGACCAAATCTGCTTACCATTGGGCATATATACCCCCAACGATGACTAGGTTCCGTGTAAAATGACGGCAGGCAGCCCGATGTAAGATATAGGTGTCTTGTTTTTTTAGCCAATCTCCAACTTGGGATGGTTGTATTCCCTGGGGTTTAGCGGCTCGTTAGAGGGCTGATAATGCGCCTTAGGCAACTGGACTGTCGGGATTGTAACGCAACGTGTCACTTCTCCCAGCTCTTCATGGTGATGAATGATGCTCTCCTGGGGCTCTATCGTTAATTTATAACGAATATATATTTGGCCGGGGTCGGGTTTCTTTCCTTGGCTTCTGCGAGCCCAGCTTCCATGGGACGTGGCCAGTCCAACTCGTCTGATGATCGCTCGACCTCTGTAAGGATCTGATCTACATCCCCCACGGCATTGTCCAACGCGGCCCATAGAACAAGCTGGGGGGGGGGGGAATGCACTGTAGCCCCATCTAGCCGAACCGTTTAAGTAAAGAAGCATCCGCGTCGAACGCACTCAACGTGACTCGAGTGGATGAGGTGGGGGTCCAGTTCACCAGACAAACATCCGTTTGGCGTTAGTTTTTCTGGGGTAATCTTGAATTTACCATGTATACCCATGTTGGAGCGTTTACCCCATCAGACGTCCTCAGCTTATCCATTAACAGCAGATGAGTTATTTGTTTGAGCTGATCTGTCATCACAGCTCCCCTGCTAGCGTATCTAATTCCGCTTAAGCCGGTGTTAGGGGCCGTGTGGATACTTCATAGTCTCCACCTGAACATCTGCAATAAAAGCGCAGTTGAGATACTAACGCTACATCTGAGAATCTACCGTATTCTTGGGTTTGAATATGAGGTGTTGAGGGAAGCTTTCCTGTATAGTCATATGGTTGCATTTTAGTCGCCAGACGTCGTCAGTTTTCTTCAACTCCTGCATATCGCTCCAATCATTTTTTTATAGACGCGGTTGATAATTTGTACATTGGACTCGGTCAGTGCGTCCTCAATAGCACGAGACCAGCCGATCCATCGTCCGGTGTAAACAAATGGCCCAAAATAGGTACCGTACCACTTTCGCGAAGGCAAACCACTTCCGCGAAGGCAGACCATAGGGAAGCTTCTAAGGGGAAGCTGCTGGTGAAGTGAATGAGCCACGGTATACATAGATACCATTCTCCTTGTATATGAGGTTACCGTCGAGCTCACCCCTCAACACCGGTTTAAATTTGACCCAGCCATCACGGCGTAGCGTAACCGTTTCCGATGTGGACTCGGGGCCCGACCAGCAGATATTCCGGTCCACAAGGTTAACTTTATCTCCACGTGCGGGGTAAGGAGAAGAACCGCTTGTAGGGCTGGCGACTTGATCGATGGAATGACACACGATAAATGACTCACACCTTCACTGACTCTCGTGTTTAGTTGCATGGTTTTTCCGGTTGCGCATGCACAGCTCTATTCTCAGAGCGAAAGCAGGCGCGACCTTATTTCTTAGATCACAGTAGGCCTACTCTATGGCAGAAGCATGGGTCGCGACGATTCATCTGGTGAAATCTCCATGTCTCTAGCCCCGCTGGTTCTCGGTACAGTGTTCCGCATCTGGTAGCGCATGCGCGGCCCCATTCCCTCACCCCGCATTAATCCGGCAACCTGGGACTCATTCAGTAATATCTCCAGGTCTCTAATCCCACTGGTTCTTCTTACAGGCTTCCGCTTCCCGTTGCGCTTACGCAGCCCTATTCCTCACAGCCCAGATTGATCTGGGACGGAAGCCTGGGTCCAAGTGACTCATTTGTCGAAATCCCCATGACACTAGCCCCAATAGTTCTCCGCACAGGTTTCCACTTCTGGTTGCCCGTCAGCCCTATTCCTTCACCCTCGTTGCCCTAGCCCTGAAGGCTGGGCCCAAGCGACACAAACGGTGAAATCCTCACGGCTCGAGGCCCACTGGTTCTCAGTATAGGACATGTGGAGAAAAGGGGGTTCTCCGATTGCCATTATGCTGAACATACTGCTGGCGATATTGTCGGGGACTATGTTTAATGACATGCATTTAGAGATCTGGTATCTGAAAGATCAATTCAATTTGTATACCGTAGTTAGCCGGTTCACGGAAATGTCCCAGGTTTCGTAAGGGAACGTGGATGCATATTGACCTACTGATCTTTCCAAATTTGCAACGGCATGATATTTCAGTGGGACAGCACTATAAAATGGCAGCATTAGATCTGCTCTGTTACAAGTAGGTTCCCCTGCCACTCCCCCTCCCCTCCCTTCCCTTCCCCGTCGTGATATAGCTGAAAAAATGTTGAAAGCGACGTTAAACCCTATTGACTCACTCACTCACTCCAAATTTGCATATAACATTCGTGACGTCACACCCATGGATGACGAAAATGCCATGTTCCAACAAGAGTCCAAGGGGCTTCAATATACGCCCGTATATCTGGAATTACATTGGTCCAAATTTCAAGGTGGTTTAATAGCCTTGATTCCAATTGGTAGCTAGCAATCCAGAGAAAGGTCTACAATTTTGTGCTTCTGAGAATGTAACCTATATCAGATCTTTGAATGATTAACTAAAATGGGTTTAACTTTTGATAACTAGTTGACCTTGAAACAAGAGCCGAGAGCTCACAAATCTCACACTGAAATCAAGAATAGTCAAACACAGGAGAATAGTAGTTTTCCTGCAAATGGATTCCTTTCAGCCGAGAGAACTTTTCATGAAGGAAGAAGAAAGTGATGAAGTAAACCTTTGTTCTTGAGTTAATAAACAGTTATGAAGTTCATCAAGGACTCCTCTCCCCATCGAATTAGTAAATGTATGGTTTTCATTTCACAATATTTTAACTAAATTGTAGCTGTTTCAAACTCCACAGGACAAATGCCATACACATGTAGGGGAGAGAACTCTGAAAACTTGATTCAGTTTTGGGGGACTGTGTGACCTTGACCTTTGACAAATTGATCTCAAAATGTATGGCTTCTCTTCGCCATGCGAGTATGGTATATTCAAAGTGTGGTACCAATCATACCTTGAAACTAGAGATATCACACACGACCTCGTCTTCGACAGGCATATGAAAATGTGACTTTTAACGATTTCTTGATTTTGGGGTCACAGTGACCTTGACCTTTGACCCACATTTTGGTATGTAACACATGTCCCTCTAATATCTACTGGGAGAAAAAAGTTATTTTTGATGATTTCCTGAGTTTGGGGTCAGTGACCTTGACCTTTGACCTTGACCTGAATTTTGGTGCATGACACATCGTCTTCCCTCAGTGTATCAATGGACACAGAAAATCATGGTTTTTAACAATTTCATAATTTTGGGGGTCACAGTGACCTTAACTTTCGGCCTTGACCTACATTTTGGTACGTGACACATCATATCCCCCTAATATATCTACTGACACAAAAAAGTAAGTTTTAAAAAATTCTTGATTCTGGGGTCACAGTGACCTTGACTATTTACCTTGACCTGAATTTTGGTACATAACAAAATCGTCTCCCCTTAATATATCAATGGACACAAAAAAATCAAGATTTTTAACAATTTCATGATTTTGGGGTCACAGCGACCTTGACCTACATTTTGGTATGTGACACATCGTGTCCCCCTAATGTATCTACTGACACAAAAACAAAGTTATTCTTAATAATTTCCTAATTTTGGGGACAGTGACCTCTGACCTTCGACCGTGACCCAATGTTTGGTATACAACACTTCATTTCCCTCTATTGAATCCACTCACAAAACATTTAGAAGTTTTTAATGATTTCCTGATTTTTCGGTACCACTGACCTTTGACCCTGACCTACATTTGGTATGCAACACATCGTCTCCCCCTAGGGCATCCACTCACCAAAAATTAGAACTGTAGATAGAAAACTATCAATGATCAATGATTTCCTGATTTTAGGCAACAGTGACCTTTGACCTCTGACCTCGACCTGAATTTCGGTACGCGACACATCGTCTCCACCTGGTGTATCCACTCACAAGAAATTGCAACGGTGGATAGAAAACATTCAGAGATATAGACCGGACACGAACACTTCAGTGATTTCCTGTTTTTCAGGCCAGTGACGTTTGACCTCTGACCTTGACCTTCATTTTTGTACGCGACACATCGTCTCCCCCTAGGGCATCCACTCACCAACAATTAGAACTGTAGATAGAAAATGATCAATGATTTCCTTATTTTAGGCAACAGTGACCTTTGACCTCTGACCTCGACCTGAATTTCGGTACGCGACACATCGTCTCCACCTGGTGTATCCACTCACAAGAAATTGCAACTGTGGATAGAAAACATTCAGAGATATAGACCGGACACGAACACTTCAGTGATTTCCTGTTTTTCAGGCCAGTGACGTTTGACCTCTGACCTCGACCTTCATTTTTGTACGCGACACATCGTCTCCCCCTAGGGCATCCACTCACCAACAATTAGAACTGTAGATAGAAAATGATCAATGATTTCCTGATTTTAGGCAACAGTGACCTTTGACCTCTGACCTCGACCTGAATTGCGGTACGCGACACATCGTCTCCACCTGGTGTATCCACTCACAAGAAATTGCAACTGTGGATAGAAAACATTCAGAGATATAGACCGGACACGAACACTTCAGTGATTTCCTGTTTTTCTGGCCAGTGACCTTTGACCTCTGACCTCGACCTTCATTTTTGTACGCGACACATCATCTCCCCGTAGGGTATGCACTCACCAAAAATTGGAACTGTAAATAGAAAAGTGTTCCAGATATAGACCGGACACGGGGGACGGACAGACGGACACACGGACAGACAGACGGAAATCGCCATCACATAATACGTCCGCCTTTTTGGCGGGCGTATAAAAACGTCATATTAATGCCTCTGGACCTTTGTGTTGAAAGCGACGTTAAGTCATATTCACTCAGTTAGCCTGAAAAGAGCGGAGAAAGGCATATTAACATTTGTGGCATAACTTCCGGTTCCGGTCACAAAGGTCAAAGTGCCTTTCTTCGCTCTTTAACTACTACTCAATCTGATTAAAACTCAGACTTAATAACCACTCCTCTGTCGGACATGTCGCTAATTAAGATCTGGGACAGTCCCTATAACAAATCCGTCAGATGAACTCCGAACCAAATAGTTTCCGGGTCAAATAGTCGCCCAATGAGACGTCTCGTAGTATCGCGTGTCTGCTTCTCTCCTAATATTATCGTTGTTGTTGCAATGCAGTTATGAACTGATTTTATGAAACAAAATAACCGTACCTATATATCCAGCAGTGAAGAAATATCCCTTGATCTTTTCACTTGGTCTGTCACTGAAGAGAGCAACGGGAAGCAAATAATAATCTTCGCCCATGGACTGACGGTGATCGCCCATGGACTGAAGCCGAGAACTTCGTCAGTCGCCTGCATGGATTGGATTTTTCTGCGCCTCGTCCGTACACTCGGCAACATAAAGATTTCCCGTAGCCGGTAGGAAGAACGGCTATACCGTTTACAGTGTAAAAAACATCTGCAGTTACTCCTGCTTTAACGCCGGCAGGTCAAATTCATGACACATCATAATTTTCGATCTCGCCTTGAACTTCGCCGCCACTGAATGTAGGCACCCCTTCGCCTGTTGAGGCTGGACTGTGATTGGTCGCTAGTCGGACATGCGCGACAGAATTTAAGATAGGGACTGTCCCAGATCTTGACATGTCAGATAGAGGAGCGGTTATTAAGACTGAGTTTTAATCAGATTGACTACTACTGACAAACGCAGGACGATGTCCATAATGTACACAATGTTTGTACCAGGTACCAGATACTAGATTTATTTATTTGGGCAAAAATGAAACGTAAAGCCAAATTTAATATAATTTATTAATTTTTTATACAAATCCTCGTCATGTGGGTGATTGTATGAGTGAGTCCATGTACGATAACGGCACAGAATATTGTAATAAATGCCCAGTGGTGTTTCACGAGCCCCCGTCATTTCATACAATTTTTCGCATTTTTGTTCATATAAAATAGCCTACCATTATACATTTCACTCTCACGGAGGCTATAAATGGATACTTTACAAACAAATCTAGGAAAATATTGAAATTACTGACTCCTCTTTCTGCAAACTGGAGCAATTTTGAAGGATTCTTGGTTACTTTAGAAATAATTTCATGAAAATGTACAGATGCGTGAGATTTTGATATAGCTGCGTGGGACAGATGCCAAATGCTTGAGTCTCACGCATTCGGCGTGAGGGTTGATAGGTCTGATGTATATATATAACTGCCTTTGTGTATGGTAAATATAGGACAAGAGAAAAGTCATGACAAACTCCGACTGATTTATTTTGCTAACTATAGTTTCACTGCCTCTCATAGATGTCAAGATATGAAATTTCTAATAAATAATACAAATATGGAAGTAGTGTTATGATGCTGTATTCTAGCTCTCCTTTATTTTGTGACGTAAAATTCCTTTATGTTGTGTAGATATAATAGTGCATTTTGTTATGTTGTTTGACTAATGTACTGTGTAGCAAACATAATTGTTAACACGTTCATCCTTCGTAGAAAGTTTCTAGACAATGACCCCAGTCTGCACTTGCTTATTCAATTATTGGCGTAAATCTGTGGAGAATTATCCAGCAAGCAACAGTGTGACCAGGGAAGCCTGGAATAGTCCAGGCAGTTCTTTATCGCATCATGGACATCATTTTCTGCAAAGTTCTCTGTGATGTAACAATAGAGTGAGTGCTGGCAGCAGCAGCGAGAATCATTCAGCTTATAATCTGAGAGTGATAAAACTGTTTTCCAGCCTGTGAATAGCAATGTACATACATAATATGTACATATATAGGAACGAACAGATAAATCCCAAACCCAGCTGAGTAGGCCTATATACTTAGTTCTATCTTCTTTCTTTACAAATCGATATTGCCACAGTAACAGGCTTTATCTCTGTATCAATTGTCTTTTATATATTATTTTGTTATTATTATGTCATTTGCCATACTCTATATGGGACAGAGTCGAGCAATAAAAGAATTGAATTGAATTGAATTGAACTGTATAAACAAGTGAGATTCTGGAATATTGAGATCCATCTCAGCTGGGACGAGTTCTATATTCGTCCCAGATCTCAGTGAGCGAGATCATGAACTGAAACTGGTGGAGGAAGTTTTGGACTGTCGACAAGTGCCCCCCCCCCCCCCACCCCAAAAAAAGAAACAACCCTAACAAGAAACTCCAACAGCAGACGTTTGCGTCACCAGATAAATTCGCACAACTGTCCTGATGACATTCCACTGTGCTCTACAGCGTGAGCCAGACCGATAGAATCGTCTTTGCTCCACACAAAATGTTGTATAGTTGTTTATTGCGAGATTGCCGAGTTTTTCATACTCCCGCGATCCCACAATGCACCTCCCGGAAGTTTGATTGGGGATAGGCGGTGGACCGGAAGTCAAGTGGCCGCACTGCGCAAGAGCGATGACCCCTTTGAAGGTTTATCCCATCAACAACCCCTCAATGCTGAAGAATTTCCCAATGCTGAACAATGTACCAGTACGGAGCTTCAGCTAATCAGAACCATCTGTTAGAAGCTCGCGATACGAAAATTGCCCAGTGACACCTATATGGAAACTGACAATTTAAATCAGTGTGTGAGAAATGAACACCTGGAAAAAGAAGTTTGAACTCGGCATGGGTGATGTCAGCTGGCGTAACAACATTTAAGCTGAGACGGCTATCGATACGTGGATCGGCTATCTACATCTACCACCAAAGGTGGCTACGCCCACTGTACTCGTATATCGGTGCAAACAGGCCCAGGAAAATCCCTGTTGAGATTCGATATGACTGGGTTAGTGAAGATGATCATAAATAAGTGTGAAGACAGATCCACCTCAAGATTTTTTTTTCTTTACTAATTCAGTGAGATATACCTGGAATTTGACCACATTCCATGGCTCTTCCGATGTATAGCACGGACAATATTTTCAAGTATGAACTGGTGACGGAGCCGCAGTGACGTCACCCTTTGACCGATTCAAATCGAAATGAATGAAGTTATTTTGCTAATTGGTTAAGATATAAGCTACCTACTTTGGCTTCAACAACAAAAGTGAACCGACGTCTGTACTATTCAATCAGCATTGTGTGCGTGCCACTGGGTAATACTAATAAAGGAGCCTTGCGAGTAGTGGTATGATCTTAGAAAGGACGCTATGTGACTGCAGGGTGAGAAAGCTGTAGCGGGGCCGGGTAATGTGCGTGCACCTCAAACTCCACAGATTTGTCGTTTGCCAGGAGCTTGAAGCAAACAACCCACTTCCACACGAATTTCCACCCTATCTACCCCACTCCAACTTCGGCCCTATATACCCCACGTTAAATTCACCCTACCCACCACAACCTCCAACTTCCACCATTCAGACTTCCATCCTACCTATCCCATCCCAACTTCCACTCACCCATCACAACCTCTAAATTCCAAGTCTACTCCCAAACCAACTTCCACATTATCTACATAAGCCCACTTTCCTCTCTACCTACTAGTATAGAATCACCACAGTTCCATCCTACCTATCCCACCCCAACTTCCACCTTAGGGAGCATGTCAAAATTTGAACCGTTCTATTTGCATTTCCGCGTGAAAACCAGACCGTCTACGCGGCCCAACTCTCTCAGCGTTGGACCGGCCCACTTCCAAAAACGATCGGTTCTCATGGATGCAGATGAATTGGACCGGTCTACGTTGGTTGGAGAACAACGGTATTTGGACCGCTGTGGAAAGAAAGTTTTGGAATTGTCCAAAAGAAACTTTTTCGCCGCGCCGATAACAAAATCTAGCTGCAGCATGTCCAATTCGGACCGGGCATGGGTGAAAAATGGACCGCGTTCCATGGTCCGAATTTTGACATGCTCCCTTACCTACCCCACCCCAACTTCCACCCTAACTACCGTCATCTCTAATTTCCACCGTACCTTCACCCTTTTTATCCCATCCCACCTTTCACCATACCTATCATCACCCCAAGTCCACGTGTATACATATAATGCAGTGCAAGGTGGGTTTAAGTTTCTATCAACTTAAGTGGGAATGTGTAGCATAAGATAGATTTATGGTTAGATCGCACTGTGAGTATTTATCTTGTGCACTTTCAGTTCACGTTCAAAAATGAACTTCTGATCACAAAGTGAGCATGGGTATGGCTTCTCTCCTGTATGTTTTCTGAGATGAACAAAAAGGTGTTGCTTTGAGCTGGTTCTAAAATCACACAGTGGACATTTATGTGGCTTCTCTCCTGTATGTCTTCTAGTATGACTTACGAGGCCACTTTTATTTGCAGACCTGTAATCACAATGCGAACACGCGTATGGCTTCTCCCCCGTGTGAATTCGCATGTGAACAGTTAGCATATCTTTCCGGGCAAATCTCTTGTCGCACACAGAACATTTATGTAGCTTGTCTCCCGTATGTGTTTTTAAGTGAACAGTCAGTACATTTTTTCGGCCAAATGTTTTGTCGCATAATAAACATTTGTATGGTTTTTCACCAGTGTGAGTTTTCAGGTGAATATCCAGACAGTATCTATTTACAAATGTTTTGTCACATAATGAGCATTTGAATGGCTTTTCTCCCGTATGTGTTCTCATATGTACGTTAAGCTGAATTTCACGGGAGAAACTTTTACCACAGAGTAGACATTTCAGGTCACCCGTATGTCTAATCATATGATAACGCAGATCTCTTCTAGTAGCGAACCTATTATCACAGTGTGAACACACATATGGCTTTACCCGGTGGTGATTTTTTATATGTTTAACGAGATCGTAGTTGGTTCTGAAATCGCAGTGCGGGCATTTATTTGGCTTTTCCCGGTTATGAGTTCTCAAATGCACCTTGAGGTCATACTTCTTCGAAAACCTATTGTCACACAGAGGACATTCATATGGCTTTTCCCCGGTATGAGTTCTCATGTGCTCCTTGAGCCTATCGTTCCTTGAATATCTCTTGTCACACAGAGGACATTCATATGGCTTTCCCCCCGTATGCGTTCTCATATGCACCTTGAGGTCATACTTCTTCGAAAACCTCTTGTCACACAGAGGACATTCATTTGGCTTTTCTCCATTATGGGATTCTCTTTCGGTATGTATTTTCATATGCTTGCCAAGAGTAGTCTTCCATGCAAATGCCTCACCACAGAGACTACAGGCAAATTTCTCGCCGGTATGGGTTCTCACATGACCCAAGAGCGTAGATCTCCAGGCAAATTTCTTGTCACATAAAGAGCATTGATGGGACTCTCTTCTGATATGTATTTTCGTATGCTTGTAAAGAGTGGTCTTGGATGCAAATGCGCCACCGCAGAGACTACACGCAAATAAATTCTCCCCAGTATGGGTTCTTATATGATCCGCGAATAGATCTTTAAATCTCTTGTCACTGACTAAACATTTATTTGGGTCGTAGCCTGCGTGTGTTCGTTTCCCCTGTTTGCGTTTCCATTTGGATTTTTTCTTTAGTTTAACATTATCTGTAAATGTGATTTGGAACGACTTTGTCACCCTTGTCATTTCCCCAATGTCCCCATTCCCGTCAGAGTCAGATCCACCACAATGATGTTGATACGGCATGGGAGATGTTGTAGCGCTGAACTTTGCCGAGTCGCTGTGATAGGAGTTCGGAGATTCCTGCAAAAGAGAAAAAATGTATGTCGAAATGGGAATAATGTGAATCCAGAGTGCTTGATAATATTGAGAAGGGTTTCTCCAAATAACCTAATTGCAAACGAAAGAGGTCGAGAATTTTGCTTTTGTGAGCAGTGATTCTAATTATGACCCTGATTTTATTATACACAAAGAGAAAATGGAATCAATGCACGAAGAAACATTAAATAATATTCGATTTGATGATATGCCTATTAATCAAGACTTTACTTTATTTGAACTGAAACAGGCATTACATTCAACAAAGAATACTTCACCACGTGAGGATGGTATTACGTATGAATTTTTTCGTCATCTCCCTGATTCTTGCTTGAATGTTATTCTTTTATTGTATAACACTGTATGATCCTGCATGAATCTACCCTCCGCCTGGAGGAAGGCTAGTAGTAGGGTAAGAGGATTTGGAGCCAACTTTCACCCGGATGTAGTGACGTCATGAGGAGGGTTTGAGGAGGAACTAGTGGCGCCATCTGTACACTTTGGATGCAAGGGAGACAACTCGATCTGCCAACTGAGTTTGGTCGCCATCTTGAATTTTTGAGGCGGTGTGGGCGGCCATCTTGAATTGTGTGGAAAAGGGGATGTATTCCTCCGCGGTGATGCGGTCCTGGCGGTAATGCGGTCTGCTTCCGCGGAGAAAAAGTAGTCCCTAGACTGGAAATACGCTGCATGGGTCCGATGGGGTCGAGTGAGGTATGAAAGTGAAGCTTATCGGTTGGTGTGAATGAGGCGTGACCTTTGGACATGTATAGACTTGTTTGTCTGGGGTTTTTCCCCATGCCGCCATTGACTCCCAAACTGGTGGGTTCCAATGGCGGCATCGAGTGAGAGATCAAGGCATGTCTAGACTTGTTCTGAGTTGTACAGTTCTGCCATGCGGAGGATGGGTACTAGTATTTCGCTGACGTCCTAGTAATAAACATAATCTATAGGTGTTGTACCATGTTAATAGGATCAGTCTAGCATCTGTACCACCCTAGGGTCGAGTGTTTATTGTCCCGTGTATCTCCGCAAGAAATCAACAAACAAAATGGCGGCTCCAGGATGGTGTGGGGACGCCCTTTCCACATCACGGCGTCGATCCTAACCATAGCGCCATCTGCACACAAGGGAGACAACTCGTGTGGACCAAGGGTATGGAAATAGACGTTTTGGGATCTAGGGGAGCCACTATTGGTCCAGTGGGGTCATATGAGGTATCAATGTGAAGCATTCGTGAAGGGGCATCTGATGGGGTGAGTGTGGGGTTGAAATATCGCCATTCTGCGCATGCGCGATGGCCAAAGTGTATGAAAATAAACTTTTTGGAGCTAGCGAAGCCAATAATGGTCCGATGGGGTCGAGTGAGGTATCAAAGTGAAGCATTCGTGAAGGGGCATCTGATGGGGTGGGTGTGGGGTTGACATATTGCCATTCTGCGCATGCGCCGTGGCCCAAGGGTATGAAAATAGACGTTTTGGAGCTAGCGAAGCCAGTAATGGTCCGATGGGGTCGAGTGAGGTATCAAAGTGAAGCATTCGTGAAGGGGCATCTGATGGGGTGGGTGTGGGGTTGACATAGCGTCATTCTGCGCATGCGCGGTGGCCCAAGTGTATGGAAATAGCCGTGTTGGAGCTAGGGGAGCCGCAAATGGTCCAATGGGATCGAGTGAGGTATCAAAGTGAAGCATTCGTGAAGGGGCATCTAATGTGCTGGGTGTGGGGTTGAACTATCGTCATTCTGCGCATGCGCGGTGGCCCAAGGGTATGGAAATAGACGTTTTGAGAGTTAGGGGAGCCCCTAATGGTCCAATGGGGTCATATGAGGTATCAAAGTGAAGCATTCGTGAAGGGGCATCTCACTGGACTAGTGGGTTGACATAGCGTCATTCTGCGCATGCGCGGTGGCCCAAGGGTATGACCATAAACGTTTTGAGAGCTAGGGGAGCCACTATTGGTCCAGTGGGGTCATATGAGGTATCAATGTGAAGCATTCGTGAAGGGGCATCTCACTGGACTAGTGGGTTGATATAGCGTCATTCTGCGCATGCGCGGTGGCCCAAGGGTATGAACATAGACGTTTCGGGATCTAGGGGAGCAACTATTGGTCCAGTGGGGTCATATGAGGTATCAATGTGAAGCATTCGTGAAGTGGCATCTGACTGGAATAGTGGGTTGACATAGCGTCATTCTGCGCATGCACGGTGGCCCAAGGGTATGAACATAGACGTTTTGAGAGCTAGGAGAGCCCCTAATGGTCCAATGGGGTCATATGAGGTTTCAATGTGAAGCATTCGTGAAGGGGCATCTCACTGGACTAGTGGGTTGACATAGCGTCATTCTGCGCATGCGCAGACGCAATGCGGAGCTCTCGTCCAATCAGAAGCGAGTATTTCAAATCCGTCACAGAGCTCTCGTCCAATCAGAAGCGAGTATTTTGACCCGGTGCATTATGGGACATATCCAAGATGGCGGCACGTATGTTCAAGATGGCGGCACATCCGGTGTCGAAAGATGGCCATTTTGTCGGGATGTGGTCACCTAGTGTCAAAAACTGGACCCTGTATGGGTCCCGCTAGACGTTTTGGAGCTAGGGGGGACATTAATGTTTCAATGGGGTCGAGTGAGGTATCAAAGTGAAGCATTCGTGAAGGGGCATCTGAGGGGCTGGGTGTGGGGTTGAAATATCGGCATTCTCCGCATGCGCGGTGGCCCAAGGGTATGAAAATAGACGTTTTGAGAGCTAGGAGAGTCCCTAATGGGCCGATGGAGTTGAGTGTGGTATCAAAGTGAAGCCTAGGTGAGGGGGCATCAGATGGGCTGGGTGGGTGCATGTAAAAATTTTCCTGAAAAAAACGGAACACGGACTTTATCGAAAAATTCGGGAAAATCCCTATCACCTCTAGCCAAAAGGACTAATATTGGTGCCCGGGCTTAATGGGACCTGCCTATCAAGTCAATGGGGTGATGTGAATAACAACAAGTTCAGCAATGTTCATACAGTTTATTATCCCCAATGTTACATCATACCAAGGCTGGGGGAGCCGCCCTGGGTATGCTTAGTATGTTCACAGCAAAACAAATTGAAATATCAAACACCATGTTTTATTATTTAACGCACCGTCACATTAGGTACAAGTGTTTACTGAGCTCAAGTCAAGGATCAGCATGTAAACATATACGGCATGTTATGGTATTCATCAGTGCACGAGTGACGCATTCAACCGATGGCAGTGGTGAATCACCTTGGTATGGAAAAATGTAACTGTTAACATTGGTCACCCTCTTCACTGTCCACTTGGTGTTGGGTCGTTGTTGTTGGGCCCATCCTAAGACATCCAATTGTTCCACTTGGTCCAGCATCATCTCTAGTGACCTCCGGTCAATGATGGTAAACGGTTGGTCGTACACTGGGTGGATGGCACTGGAATAGAAATAGCGCAATTCACCCGTCATCTTATGGCATAAGATGTACCCAAATGCTACATTTAACGTGAAGGCCGTGGATTGGTCATTAAAGATGGTTTCCACGTAGCTGCGTAGACGGGTGAGCTTGGTCAGTGGGAAATTGTAGATATCTTGAATAGGGCGATGACGGTGGAAACAGTGCCGTGTCATGGTCCAATGGCGCCGAGAGATGTCACTCTCTCGATGATATTCGGGTAAGAGATCGCTAGGAACATTTATGGGCTCGTCCAGAAAATGTTCGATGTATGACGTATCACTCGAAACTGTAACGCTGGGGTCCGGCTGGAAATCCAGGCTCTTCCCAACTGTGGGAATAGGCGGGCTCTCCGTCATCGCATCACCAGTGGCGTTCGTCTCCCCGGGCTTATCTTCACTGGGTCTGACCTTCCGCGGCTCCTCTTCAGTAGGAAGTTGTCGCCAAAACCGTGGAGACGGGGCATGAATCAAACGCTGATGCCGTCTCAACTGACTGCGTCGTTTGAAGAGTTGACCACAATCCTTACATTGTTCCGTCGCGCCCTCGTGGAATGAGCGTTCGTGGCGCAGTAAATCATCCTCCCGATTAAATGACCGTGCGCAGGTTACACAAGTATACCGTGCATCGTTGTGGGTGGAGGCCTCGTGGCGTCGTAAATTATCTAGACGAGTAAACTGCTTCTGGCAAGTTGTGCAAGTGAACATCTTGGTGGTTGACAGAGAGTCTGATGAAACGGCAAGGCCGCTCCCCCCTTTTATAGCACGTTAGCTGGTGATCTATTTTTAGCACACTCTACCCCAAGTCGAGGATCGAGACTGGTGTACTGGTGTACGACTGGGCCGCATTGCACGCGCGCACATGAAGACCCTCATACATACCCAATGCAGGCGCAGACGCGAAGTGCCCGGATGATAGACACGGACGTCACCGATCCGAAAAGACACGGCCTTTACCGAAAAGACACGGACTTTACCGAAAAGACACGGACGTACCCGAAAAGACACGGACGTATACGAAAAGACACGAAGGTGAACGCCGTTGTGGGAAACCCCTACAGACAGGTTATTACATGCATTCCTATGATGTTCACAGGTTATTCACGCATAATAAAAGGATTCACCTGTAATCTGTGTTGTTGTTGTTGCTCTTTTTTTTGGACTAACCCATCAGAATAGTACGTATCACGCACTACACCCGACGTCTAGGCGCACATATGTGCCATGGTCTATAAAACACGTCTCTCTGTATCCCACACCTTCATTTCTACGGTTGCAGAGCCATGACGGAGATCCAGCCCTATGCGACTCGCATTTTACAGCATGCCACCGTGGTGAATTCACTCACGGGTTACTGAGCAGTGGTCCGGTCCATGTTTGCAGATGGCGACGACAACGAGGGGCGACGCCAGATCCTGAACGAGTTCACAGAAGCGGTCCTCGACAGAGTGCACTCGATGGAGAGGTGTGCCATCACTCACCACTACTGGACTATGACAGCCATCCTTGATGCTCGGGCTATGGACCAGGAGCGCTCACGCCGGAACCAGCGCCGGCTGGTTGGCCTCACACTAGTCTGTGCCCTATTGACCCTGGCGCTGTGGTATTGACAGTGGGACTATAAATACGAGGGTCAGACAGAGTGTGTGTCATTCAACGATGGATCGTGATTGGGCCAAGCATGTCACCCGTCCTACGAGCCATCCTGCCCCTTACACCCCGGGTGGGGTTACACGTCTATGAAGATAAAGTCACCCTCGTGGAAGACCGTGGAGATGTTTGCTGGTCGCCCGCTGAGACCGTATCGAATACGGTTACGCTACACCGTGACGGCTGGACCAAATTTAAACGGGTGTTGAGCGGCGAGCTCGATGGACACGTCATCCACATAGACAATGCCATCTACGTATACCGTGGACCCTTCTTCCCACGTCTGGGCCGCTACCAAGACCCTACGCGAAGCTTCACCCTAGACCCCGATCTGTGGATAGCCTTCGAGAAAGTGGTGCCTATCGTGGACCAGCTGTTTACACCGGACGAGCGGTCATCAGACGAGTTGGAGTGGGCTCGTGCCCTGAGAGAATCGGCGGCAGAACCCCATGAACAACTGTCTAGCCATGAACCCGACGACGATGCCATTGATTACCCGGCTAGACTCAGTCAGCCCAGTGATATGACCACCTGATGCTTTGATCTCACGGGGTTCTCCCTATAAATACGAGAAACAGTCAAATCTGGTACCATTCACGTACTGACCATGGCGGAGCATACGATACTGGCGTATCTCAGCTTGACCCCCGAGGTTTTCCTGCACGTGTATGCGGATACGGTCGATATCATGGAGGAGATGGGAGACATCTGTGATGCGGACCCTACACAACCGTGCCCGGCTCACATTCGTCTGTCCCGAGAGGGCTGGACCAAATTCAAACGGGTGTTGTCTGATGAACTGGACGGCGACCTCATCCACTTGTGTCACGATGTGTACATCCGACGCGGCCCTTTCTTTGCTCAATTGGCTCGGCTAGATGGGGGTACAGTGCATTTTACCCTTCACCCTGATCTATGGTCTGCATTGGAAGATGCCGTGGTAGATGTGGATGAAGTGCTTATCAAGCGGTCATCAGACGAGTTGGACTGGTCATTTACCATGGACACTGTGAAAGCCAATGAAGAAAATCAGAAAGAAACTCCGGCCCAAGATATACCCGTTATAAATAAACGATAGAGCCAGGGTGCATCATCATTTTGTCACCATGAAGCGCTGGGAGAAGGTGTTGGATAACTTATACTACAGTCCCGACAGTCCGGCGGCCTATAGTGCATTGTCGGCTCTCTATCGAGCGGCCAAACCCCAGGGGATACAACGTGCCCAAGTCCGATATTGGTTAAGAAGACAAGACACCTATACCTTACATCGAGCTGTCCGTCACCATTTTCTACGGAACCGGGTCATCGTGGGAGGAATAGATGCCCAGTGGCAAGCGGATTTGGTCGACATGAGCGCCTTTGCCAAACACAACGATGAGAATCGGTATATCTTGACGTGCATCGATATCCTATCCAAGTATGCGTGGGTGGTACCCATCCGGACGAAAACGGGGGCAAATCTCATAGCGGCGTTCAAAGACATCTTCAAGACCGGGCGCAAACCTTTGTATTTGCAAACCGACGAAGGCACGGAATTCCTCAACAGACCGTTCCAAGCCTTTCTCAAGAAACAGAAGGTGTTTTTCTTCCATACGCACAACGAGACCAAGGCTTCCGTAGTGGAGAGGTTCAACAGGACATTTAAAGGCTGCATGTATAAATATTTCACCTATAAGAATACAAGGCTGTACATCGATGTTCTCTCGAAACTGGTGAAGGGTTACAATCGAGCCTATCACCGGAGTATAGAGAGAGCCCCCATTACCGTGACCCAACGCAATGAAGCCCAAGTCTGCCGTGTCTTGTACCCCAGGCCATCGCAGCGAACGACGAAGGCGGTGTACAAGGTCGGGGACCCTGTACGGATCAGTAAAGTCAAGGGCAAGTTCGAGAAAAGTTACTTGCCCAACTGGAGCGATGAGCACTTCCTGATTAAACGACGCCTACCCCGACAGCGGCGAGTCTATGCACTGGAAGATCTCCAAGGGGAAACGTTGCTAGGCACGTTTTACGAGACGGAATTACAGCCTGTTGTGGACCAAGCATGTCACCCGTCCTACGAGCCATCCTGCCCCTTACACCCCGGGTGGGGTTACACGTCTATGAAGATAAAGTCACCCTCATGGAAGACGGTGGAGATGTTTGCTGGTCGCCCGCTGAGACCGTATCGAATACGGTTACGCTACACCGTGACGGCTGGACCAAATTTAAACGGGTGTTGAGCGGCGAGCTCGATGGACACGTCATCCACATAGACAATGCCATCTACGTATACCGTGGACCCTTCTTCCCACGTCTGGGCCGCTACCAAGACCCTACGCGAAGCTTCACCCTAGACCCCGATCTGTGGATAGCCTTCGAGAAAGTGGTGCCTATCGTGGACCAGCTGTTTACACCGGACGAGCGGTCATCAGACGAGTTGGAGTGGGCTCGTGCCCTGAGAGAATCGGCGGCAGAACCCCATGAACAACTGTCTAGCCATGAACCCGACGACGATGCCATTGATTACCCGGCTAGACTCAGTCAGCCCAGTGATATGACCACCTGATGCTTTGATCTCACGGGGTTCTCCCTATAAATACGAGAAACAGTCAAATCTGGTACCATTCACGTACTGACCATGGCGGAGCATACGATACTGGCGTATCTCAGCTTGACCCCCGAGGTTTTCCTGCACGTGTATGCGGATACGGTCGATATCATGGAGGAGATGGGAGACATCTGTGATGCGGACCCTACACAACCGTGCCCGGCTCACATTCGTCTGTCCCGAGAGGGCTGGACCAAATTCAAACGGGTGTTGTCTGATGAACTGGACGGCGACCTCATCCACTTGTGTCACGATGTGTACATCCGACGCGGCCCTTTCTTTGCTCAATTGGCTCGGCTAGATGGGGGTACAGTGCATTTTACCCTTCACCCTGATCTATGGTCTGCATTGGAAGATGCCGTGGTAGATGTGGATGAAGTGCTTATCAAGCGGTCATCAGACGAGTTGGACTGGTCATTTACCATGGACACTGTGAAAGCCAATGAAGAAAATCAGAAAGAAACTCCGGCCCAAGATATACCCGTTATAAATAAACGATAGAGCCAGGGTGCATCATCATTTTGTCACCATGAAGCGCTGGGAGAAGGTGTTGGATAACTTATACTACAGTCCCGACAGTCCGGCGGCCTATAGTGCATTGTCGGCTCTCTATCGAGCGGCCAAACCCCAGGGGATACAACGTGCCCAAGTCCGATATTGGTTAAGAAGACAAGACACCTATACCTTACATCGAGCTGTCCGTCACCATTTTCTACGGAACCGGGTCATCGTGGGAGGAATAGATGCCCAGTGGCAAGCGGATTTGGTCGACATGAGCGCCTTTGCCAAACACAACGATGAGAATCGGTATATCTTGACGTGCATCGATATCCTATCCAAGTATGCGTGGGTGGTACCCATCCGGACGAAAACGGGGGCAAATCTCATAGCGGCGTTCAAAGACATCTTCAAGACCGGGCGCAAACCTTTGTATTTGCAAACCGACGAAGGCACGGAATTCCTCAACAGACCGTTCCAAGCCTTTCTCAAGAAACAGAAGGTGTTTTTCTTCCATACGCACAACGAGACCAAGGCTTCCGTAGTGGAGAGGTTCAACAGGACATTTAAAGGCCGCATGTATAAATATTTCACCTATAAGAATACAAGGCTGTACATCGATGTTCTCTCGAAACTGGTGAAGGGTTACAATCGAGCCTATCACCGGAGTATAGAGAGAGCCCCCATTACTGTGACCCAACGCAATGAAGCCCAAGTCTGCCGTGTCTTGTACCCCAGGCCATCGCAGCGAACGACGAAGGCGGTGTACAAGGTCGGGGACCCTGTACGGATCAGTAAAGTCAAGGGCAAGTTCGAGAAAAGTTACTTGCCCAACTGGAGCGATGAGCACTTCCTGATTAAACGACGCCTACCCCGACAGCGGCGAGTCTATGCACTGGAAGATCTCCAAGGGGAAACGTTGCTAGGCACGTTTTACGAGACGGAATTACAGCCTGTTGTGGACCAAGCATGTCACCCGTCCTACGAGCCATCCTGCCCCTTACACCCCGGGTGGGGTTACACGTCTATGAAGATAAAGTCACCCTCATGGAAGACGGTGGAGATGTTTGCTGGTCGCCCGCTGAGACCGTATCGAATACGGTTACGCTACACCGTGACGGCTGGACCAAATTTAAACGGGTGTTGAGCGGCGAGCTCGATGGACACGTCATCCACATAGACAATGCCATCTACGTATACCGTGGACCCTTCTTCCCACGTCTGGGCCGTTACCAAGACCCTACGCGAAGCTTCACCCTAGACCCCGATCTGTGGATAGCCTTCGAGAAAGTGGTGCCTATCGTGGACCAGCTGTTTACACCGGACGAGCGGTCATCAGACGAGTTGGAGTGGGCTCGTGCCCTGAGAGAATCGGCGGCAGAACCCCATGAACAACTGTCTAGCCATGAACCCGACGACGATGCCATTGATTACCCGGCTAGACTCAGTCAGCCCAGTGATATGACCACCTGATGCTTTGATCTCACGGGGTTCTCCCTATAAATACGAGAAACAGTCAAATCTGGTACCATTCACGTACTGACCATGGCGGAGCATACGATACTGGCGTATCTCAGCTTGACCCCCGAGGTTTTCCTGCACGTGTATGCGGATACGGTCGATATCATGGAGGAGATGGGAGACATCTGTGATGCGGACCCTACACAACCGTGCCCGGCTCACATTCGTCTGTCCCGAGAGGGCTGGACCAAATTCAAACGGGTGCTGTCTGGTGAACTGGACGGCGACCTCATCCACTTGTGTCACGATGTGTACATCCGACGCGGCCCTTTCTTTGCTCAATTGGCTCGGCTAGATGGGGGTACAGTGCATTTTACCCTTCACCCTGATCTGTGGTCTGCATTGGAAGATGCCGTGGTAGATGTGGATGAGGTGCTTATCAAGCGGTCATCAGACGAGTTGGACTGGTCATTTACCATGGACACTGTGAAAGCCAATGAAGAAAATCAGAAAGAAACTCCGGCCCAAGATATACCCGTTATAAATAAACGATAGAGCCAGGGTGCATCATCATTTGTCACCATGAAGCGCTGGGAGAAGGTGTTGGATAACTTATACTACAGTCCCGACAGTCCGGCGGCCTATAGTGCATTGTCGGCTCTATCGAGCGGCCAAACCCCAGGGGATACAACGTGCCCAAGTCCGATATTGGCTAAGAAGACAAGACACCTATACCTTACATCGAGCTGTCCGTCGCCATTTTCTACGGAACCGGGTCATCGTGGGAGGAATAGATGCCCAGTGGCAAGCGGATTTGGTCGACATGAGCGCCTTTGCCAAACACAACGATGAGAATCGGTATATCTTGACGTGCATCGATATCCTATCCAAGTATGCGTGGGTGGTCCCCATCCGGACGAAAACGGGGGCAAATCTCATAGCGGCGTTCAAAGACATCTTCAAGACCGGGCGCAAACCTTTGTATTTGCAAACCGACGAAGGCACGGAATTCCTCAACAGACCGTTCCAAGCCTTTCTCAAGAAAGGTCTTCTTCTTCCATACGTACAACGAGACCAAGGCGTCCGTGGTGGAAAGGTTCAACAGGACATTTAAAGGCCGCATGTATAAATATTTCACCTATAAGAATACAAGGCGGTACATCGATGTTCTCCCGAAACTGGTGAAGGGTTACAATCGAGCCTATCATCGAAGTATAGAGAGAGCCCCCATTACCGTGACCCAACGCAATGAAGCCCAAGTCCGCCGTGTCTTGTACCCCAGGCCATCGCAGCGAACGACGAAGGCGGTGTACAAGGTCGGGGACCCTGTACGGATCAGTAAAGTCAAGGGCAAGTTCGAGAAAAGTTACTTGCCCAACTGGAGCGATGAGCACTTCCTGATTAAACGACGCCTACCCCGACAGCGGCGAGTCTATGCACTGGAAGATCTCCAAGGGGAAACGTTGCTAGGCACGTTTTACGAGACGGAATTACAGCCTGTTGTAAAAACACAGCAAGACTACTACACGGTGGAGCAGATTTTGAAAACGGAACGTCGACGTGGCAAACTGTTTCATTTCGTCAAATGGCAAGGCTGGCCCAGTTCCTTCAATTCCTGGGTCGCTGCCAACCAGGTGAAACGACTATAAAACGAGACACCACTGCCGTCCTCCTTCATTCCACGTCCGACCACAGTGCTATGGACAAACAGCAGCTGCCTCTGAACACAGCGTCTCACAAAACGCGCAAAGCACAAGTGGGCTTTGGGGTGCTATTGCTAACCCTGCTGAGTGTGTTGTACGGAGGTGTGTTTTACGACGTAGCCTATGTCAGCACGTTACTTAACCAACTGAGAACACCAGCCACCAGTGAAACCGCTCTACAGAGAGCACCAGTCGTATCGAGCCCAGTCACCGCCACACCCCGTGTACAAGCCACAATGAGCTCCACACCAAGCTCTACACCTACTCCAAGTACGCCCACTACGTCTCAAGACCCACCGGATTTCATCCCTCACAGTGAACCGACAACGACGACCCACGTTGTACCCACCACCACCATCATCATCCCTCGCAGTGAACAGACAACGACGACCGACGTTGTACCCACCACTCCAGTTCACTCGTACGAAATTTACAAGAGCAGGTTACCACGACAACGGATACACCTCGAACCATGGACCCCCGTTGGCAGCATCCCTTCACTTGCGTCATCGCAGGACCGACGGGTTCCGGCAAAACGCACTTCGTCAGGAAGCTCCTTCAACACGCCGACAGCATGATCACCCCACCTATTGCTCGAGTCGTGTGGTGTTACGGAGAATGGCAGGAAGCGCATGCAGCAATGCCCCACATCACGTTCGTGGAAGGCCTACCCAACCTGGCCGATTTGGAACCCGACACCTTGGTGGTTCTGGATGATCTCATGGCGGAGACGGATGCGCGGGTGATCCAACTCTTTACCAAAGGCAGCCATCATCGACGGCTCAGCATCATCTACATTGTGCAGAATCTGTTCAGTAAAAACAAAGAACATAGGAACATCAGCTTAAATGCCCACTACCTGGTGGTCTTCAAAAACCCGAGAGATACCACTCAACTGCTGCACCTGGCGAGACAGATGTATTCCAGCCGCGCACCGTTTGCGTTGGAAGCCTTTAAAGATGCCACAACCCCTCAGCACGGGTATATGCTCTTCGATCTCAAGCAAGCCACCCCCGACCACCTTCGACTACAGACCGGCATCTTTCCCGGAGAGGCCCACCACGTGTACATGCAAAAATAATGTAAACACACCCACAGTGGCTCCCCCAGCTGGGGGCTGTGTGTTTGATGATGGGGAATAATAAAAAGCATGAATACCACAGCAGGGTTGACTTTGTCTCTGAGGTAGATAAAAAGAGCAGAGTTGTGGGTTCTAGCATTAGTTGTACAGGATGTCTGCGCGAGTACGGAAGCACGCTCCCACGCTCCGTGTATTGAAGACGGCCCCACCCGAGTTGGTCCGAACCATTGTACGCGGTGCGAACCCTGACCTTGTACGCTGTCTGTGCGAGATCGGGTACAACCTGTTAAAAGGCAACGTACCACTGACTCCGGCTCAGAAGACCAAGTTGGCCAAGCATAAGACAGGTCTCCGAACCCTAGTCCACAAGCGGGTCCCTCAAACACAAAAGAAAAGGTGTTACAGAAAGGCGGCTTTCTCGGGGCCATCTTAGCACCGTTGGCCGCTTCCGTGTTGGGTCCAGTATTGGGTGGACTCTTCGGCCGGCAATGATCCACACGAAAAAAATGGTCCTCGTCGAACCACGGTTCATGCAAAAGCTCCAATCACCCTACCCTGTCCCACCTACGGTGAAGACCATAAACAGCCTCGATGGAGAGATGCAACAGATCTTATAGAGACCGGGGTTAAGCGACAGTGAGAAAGTACAACGGTACAATGAGACGCTTCAACGGTACATGACGTTCATGGATCAATACAAAACCCTCTCTACTCCAGCAACAGCAACAGCACCACCACCACCACGTGACAGACCGCCGACCTCAGCACCGTTCCAACAGCCGCCATTACCAGGGGTACCACCCACAGCCCCACAGTGGGTGGAAGACGAAATGCTGAAGAGTGTACCTGCATCGTTCAAGAAACAAGCTGGCCTGGTATTACAACGGAGGAAACAGAATCCTAACATGACTTGGAATGATAAAGGCGAACTCCTGGTACAGAATCAGGTGGTCCCGGGGACCCACATGACGGATTTAGTGAATGATCTGATGCGTCAACGCAGATCGCACACGGATCCTCGAGGATGGGAGGTCTTCGCTCAAGGCTTGAAAGACATGCATGTACCACAGGAATTGGTGGGGGACCCCCAGCGCTGGGCCTTTATGCAGCGAACCCAGCAATCGGCGAGTGGCCCACTACCTTCTTGGGAAGCCGACTGGGAACCGGAGTCACCCCCCAAAACTCCACCACCACCACAACGGGCACCTTCTTTTCAGACCGTTAAATTACAACACATATAAGGGAAGTGGGAAGAGGTGCCGACATACTGACTGCGTCACATGACTTCACAGAATAGTCCTCTGGTTAACCTATTCTAAAGCACATACCAAGAATCTAACGATTAGTGATATGTGTTGTATCTCAGGTACGCTTTTATTGTACCTGTTCATGTGGCAACTTGGATGATATGACCACACGGACCCTAGCACCGGCATAAGCGGTATTAGATACAAATCTAGAGAGCTATGATGGAAATGCTCTGACAACTCGTATATTGGTAATTGGTGAGCTGTTTCGCTGTGACAGCTCGTATATTGAAGATTAGTGAGCTGTATCGTCGTCAGATGTAAATGACGGCATTTAACACAAAAGACTGGTCTGTAAGGCCCGATGTCGACCCAGCATCAACTTCCCACAAGTGCCAACATATATCAAAGAACAAAAGGTCTGTACCACCCTCGATCAGGACACCCCACATCTCCAGAGCTGTGACACGTAGCAAGTCAACGCGACGAACACGACGCCGGACACAACCGTCCAAGGCCTGGAACACCTATTAAAACCAACAGCAGCAGCAGGACAGCTCAGTCGCCATGTTTTACCTCACCCTACCCAGTAACAGTTCGCTGGATGTGTTTCCTGACAACACCGTGGCCAAGTATGTGACTCAATTACCACAACCGTTGCATTTACCTGGCTGGTGGGAATGTGGACTGGTGGATATCCAATACCCTTAGTCGTGGTACAACGTGCGAGCCAATGAAGTGTGGTACGAGGTGACCTACGAAGGCAAAAACACCCGACTCACCCTGCCCGAAGGCCAATACGATACCCCCAAAGAGTTCATGGGTGGGCTGTCAAGACTGTTGCATTATAAGGCTCTACGGGAGGTGACGAATACTTCAAAACCCATCAAAGCCTATCCCTTCAAGAATCACGTGGACTTCGATTACAACGCACACAACGGCAAGGCAGAGCTTATCGTCACCGGCAAGGCGAGTGTCGTACCGAGTCCTATCCTACAGCAAATGCTGGGTTTCGATCTAAAGACGTGGCGAGATGCCGATGGATATGAAGTCGGGTATGTACGGACTCTACGTCTACTCGGACGTGGTGGACAACCACATCGTGGGCGATATCAACACACCTCTGTTACGGGTGGTCCCCATTAAAAAGACGTATGGAGGTCAAGTCACCCACAGTTTCACCCACATGCTCTATTTGCCCGTACGACAAACTGACATCAACACGATCACGGTGGATATAAGAGATGACACGGGACGACCGGTGGCATTTGAACGAGGAAAAATGGTGCAGACACTACATTTTCGACAAGCACGTGCTCCCCACTTTGCATAATGAAAGTACCTTACGAGTGCAATGCACGCAGCTATATGGACTATTATGCCCAACAGGCCGGGGGTGGCTTTCCGGTCTTTAGCGGTGCACGCATATGCAACGAGGACATGGACTGGGGAACATACTCGGCAGCATCGTCAAAACGTTCCTGCCCTTGGTGACGCGTGGGGTGAAAGCAATGGGTAAACAAGCGGTACGCAGTGGACTGCAAGTGGCCGGTGATGTCTTGGGGGGTACGGCACCCAAAGAAGCCAAAGCACAACGCACCGTAGGGAATAAAAGAGCTGCCCCACCGAGACCACGCACCAGTCGACGACCAACAAAGCGACGACGCACATCGAAGAAGACAAAGGATATCTTTTCTTAAAACATGTCCTTGATCCACGCCGCGTCCTGCCCCTCCACCAACAGTGAATTTGATTTGTGGACCGTGCCGCCCACACAGGCCAGTGTCGAACAAGGATTATGGGTGGAGCATCTCCCGCTCTCCAGCATCAACGAAACCGGGCCCATCGAGTTCACCATCAGTAATGCGGATACGGCCTATGTGGATTTAGCCCATACATACTTGTATGTGAAAGCCAAGGTGGTCAGTGGGGATGGCACCATAATCGTCCAAGCTGCAACGGTGGGCCCGACGAATCTCTGGATGCACTCGATGTTTCAGCAGGTGGATATTTTTCTCAGCGACAAACTCATCAGTGACTCCACCAACACGTACCCGTACCGAGCCTACATCGAGACACTGTTGTCGTATGGCCGAGAGGCTAAAAAGTCTCAGCTGACAACCGCTTTATTCTACAAGGACACGCCCGAGCACATGGACACGGTGGACAATGGGGGATATAACAAACGGAAGGCTTTCACTGTGAACAGTGCCTCGGTGGATCTCATGGGTCGACTGCACGCAGACATGTTCATGCAAGACCGGTATCTCTTGAACAAGATCCCCATCAAAATCCGACTGATACGGGCGCCTTGGAGCTTCGCCTTGATGGCCACTAACGTAGAGGGGCATGCAGCGGACTATAAGATTGTCATCCAAGACGCAGTCCTGTATGTCCGAAAAGTGAAACCGAATCCAGCCGTTCAATTGGGACATATGAAAGCCTTGGAAACAAAACCAGCCCAGTACCCTATCCGACG
>JAVTVY010000862.1:0-32594 GCA_036873755.1 Hanleya hanleyi
TCTCGCCATATTAGGTAAACCGGGTCGTATCCAAAGCGAGGCTCTGGGTCAGTTGAACGTAAACACTGGCGAGAAAGCGTGTGGCCCAGGCTAATAGGCATAAATACACGACTCCACAGTCTCACCATATTAGGTAAACTATGTCATATCCAGAGCGCGGCCCTGGGTCAGTGGAAAGTAAACACTGGCGAGAAAGCATGTGGCCCAGGCTGATCAAACATGCCGAACGGTGCAAATAATGGCTCAAGTAAAGGAAAAGGCAAGGCGGAGAGAGGGTATAATGATGGAATATTATAATGTAAAATACTGCTTGCTGATCAGGTTATCAGTGCACTCATTACATGAATATTTGAAGAAATTTGGTAATTTTGACCAAATATTTCAGGTCATAAATAAAGAGATGCACATCTTCAAACCATATTGAACATGTGTATAAAGTTTCAGAAACATCCAGTAATAACTGAGTGACTAGTTAATTACACAAGAACATGCTCTATATATTTTGGAATATATGCAGAAAATCGACAAAGTCCAAATCTGGATAAAGAAGGCCTGGTAATTTTGACCAAATATTTCAGGTCATAAATAAGAGATGCACATCTTCATACCATATTAAACATGTGTACAAAGTTTCAGAAACATCCAGTAATAACTGTGTGACTAGTTAATTACACAAGAACATGCTATATATATTTGAATATATGCCGAAAATCGACAAAGTCCAAATCTGGGTAATTTTGACAAAAATTGATATTTCATGTCTCAAATAAGAGATGCAAATCTTCAAACATGTCTACAAAGTTTCAGAACCTTCTGATAAAAATAGTAGGAGTAGTTGATAACACTAAAAACTTGTCTATACATGGGAATAGATCCTGAAATGGCAAAGTCCTATATTAGTTCAAAACGTCATAAATGTGCCAAAAATTTTAATTTCGCCTAGTAAATAGGACATGCACAACTTCAAACCATAGGTAACACATATGTAAAGTTTCATTAAAATAGAAGCAAAATCTAAGGAGGAGTAGCCCGGACAAAATTGTGTGATCCTGAAAATGGCAAAGTCCTATCAAGTTCAAAACGTCATAAATATGTCAAAAATAAAAATAGGAGATGCACATCTTCAAACCATAGGTAACACAGATATAAAGTTTCATTAGAATAGAAGCAAAATCTTAGTAGTCGGGGAAAAATGTGTCTACAGACACGGACGGACAGACAGACGAACAAGCCGATTCCAGTATACCCCCTCTAACTTCGTTGCGGGGGATATAATAAATACTATGCTATCACATTATATAGACTGAGGATTACTTCTTACTGTGTAAAATGAATTCTCTAGGCCCACTAAACTTTAGTACTGGTAATACTAGGAGAAATGGCATATTCGGTTGAATTTCTGTTTCATTTCTCTCAACCTTGTGAGAATATAATTTTTGGTTAAATATTTAATTTTTTGTATTGTTATTTTTGTATTTTCATGGTTATACTGGTAGATTATTGTTGTTGCTTCATGGTGTAATGGAGAGTAGTAGCCTAGCTATATAATGCTTTCACTAATATTGGAGTGTACTGTATATAGTCGCACAATCACTAACACTGTCTTGTTCAGTACCGGTATCTATTTGAGTGAAAAAAATGTATAAATAGGCCTATTTTTATTTTAAATATATTTATATTCTGGTGATTAAATATCGTATCAATTGCAGCCCTCGCTATAAGAGTTTGCCGTAGTAAAACCGTCCATCCACGGCCAAAAAAATGCCGCAGATGCAGGCACGGCGGAAGCAATTCATGATTGGGGGGGCTACTATCACAGCACAACTAGGCGAGGGTCCAGGGGCCGCCTAGGCCCCGGAAGCTCCAGGGATCTTACATGGCCGGAGAGGCATTCTGGCGTATTTCCAAGCAATAAAGCAAGAAATTCTCGCCCGTGTAAACTCCAATTGTGTTGCCTGTTTCCCAACTTTTTAAAAAATATTCAGCGTCAAGCAAAATGACGGTCGGAAGAATAGATAATTTAAATATATATCAATCCATATATATATTCAATCCAAAGGTTCATTAAGCTTCGATCATGTCACTGGCACAGAGATTTTTCTACTTGTTGGGGAGCTTTTGTCTCCTTGTGATTCATGTGTATTGAAAATTCTACTGCCGCCAGCGAACGTTCAACTTCTGAAAACTTACCTTGGTCCACTGCATATGCTCGTGTATGTCCATAGGAAAGAACCGATTCTCATTGTTGACAAATTCATTCGCTATATCAACCAATGTGATGAAATACGTACAACTTGGTTGATATACATGTAGCGAAGGAAGTCATCAACAACGAGAATCTGAGGCGAATATTTGGTCGATTTTTGGAGTAATCATGCAGTCATAATTGACTGGTTATTATAGCGTGTAGAGCAGCATTTACGAGCACAACTTGTAAATCATGTGAATAAGCAACGATGCCTCTCATGGTTATAACTTATCGGAAATTAAAATCTTATTTCAATACAGATATAGGTGTTTTCGCGTGACTCTATCGGTTCTTTGTCTTTCTCTGTCTAATTTTTTGTTTCGTGTGTGTATGTGTGTGTGTTTTTTTCTGTGTTTGCTGAAAGTAATGGTCCCTCCTGCTCCACCGTCCCGGTATCATAGCACAATTAGGCGAAGGTACTATTCACCTAAGACTGCGAACTGTAAAGAGCATGTTGATGAATGTTTTCATGTGATTGACAAAATAAATATGAAGAATATGCTTTTCTTTTCATCACCTTATTTTGTCTTCTTAAATTCTTTCTTTATGATTTTGTGAACCTAAAAGTTGCTAACCAATGTCGGTAATAAAAACTAGAGATTTGGCTGTCCCAATAATGCTGGACAGTTGTAAATAGTTTTAGTTGTGCGATAGATATGCGACACAAAAAATTCGTTTTAATATTCATTTCGAAAATACGTATTCATTGAAGTATTTTTGCGTTGACATCATATGAATTTTAGAAAAGTTGGCCAAATTATTGGGGAGGCTTCAGCCCCCGTAGCCCCCGCGGCTCCGCCGTGCCTGAGATGTCTGATTTTCCGAACTGAATAATTATCGTGGGGCATATGTTTTTATCAGATGGGTATCATACCAGGCCTTATTTTTTTACGCGAACGCTCGTTCAGGTTACGTGAAGGTTGCGCAAACCATATTTTACGCGAACGGTCACCGTTCACGTGGGGCGAATTTCATCTGCTAGCTTACTTTCACAAGTCGGCAGTGTCTGTCTGCACAAAGTGAAAATAAAATAAAAAGTGGCGACAGCGATATTTCCGCGTATACCGTCCACTTTCTCTTTCTCCTTTTGTCGACTGGCAGGCTAATTTACACGGCCGTGGTTGTTTGATAAATCATGAATTCCTTATGGCCTAGTTAATTGTTTGGGTCGGAGTGGTTTCGTTTTCACTGGTCAGACAATTACGCATGCCCAGATGGAAATAGGTCAGCCCGTTCAGCAATTTCAGAAGTTGCATGAAATAGAAAGTGAAGAGGTCTGTCCGAAAAGTGAATGGCCAATTAGCGGACCCCCTCGAGGAAGCAACCCCATAATTAGATTGGCACTGTAGCTGCATGCGAAGTGCTACCGGTTAAAAGTGTGTACCTGAACTGTGACGTCTGGGACGCATTTCTTTCACATTATAATTTTCACAGCCTGTTGACCTCAACACGTGCTTCGAACAATTCCACGCAAGCCCCAGGCGATCTCAATCATGAAGGCTGGTGATCACGGGGGGGTGGAAAGACCAGTCGCATGCAAATTACAACATCATCATTCATTCTCGGGTTTTGTATTCGAATGAACCGTTACCTTATTTTTATGTCATTGAAATATTGCCACTGTTTTCACGGGTTTAAAATGTTCATATGATCAAATAATATGTACTCGTGTTCAGCTTTGTTACAGCTTTCACCCCTGCTGATTTTGCCAAGTGACTCAAGTGAGGTTATCCCGGGCAGTGTGGTTCGTGTCCAAAAACAATGAAACCGTGGGGGAGATGGGTTGTAGTGAAGTTTCTCCGTAAATCAAATAGCATCTCGTTGGGGTATTTGTTCTCTTATTAAGAGTAGATAATCTTTATTCTTTTCACAGTAATGTAATATTCTCATGGTTTCCGGATAATAAATAGCTTTTTGCTAAAACAATAGGGAAACAGTTAATTGCGTATGCGTGCTCTTCCACCCCTGGAGTCAAAATCAGAATGGGCTTAGCGATAGCGGGTCATGCGCAGTGGCTGGGTACGAAGTCCAGATACGAATGTTTGACACCCCAAAGTCATCCGTACGACAGGGTCAGGATTCAAGTATCTTTATTATCAGTGATTATGGCAAAGCATTTTCTTGGTGTAGATGACAAAGGACCTACCAATATGATATGATCCAAAAATAGTGTGCGGGGGGCACAGGTTGTGAAAGACGCATTTCTGTTTACAAGACAATGCTTCTCTTGAGATTTTTGCTCGAATAAACAACACTCTTTATTCTTCTTACATTAATGAAACATTATTACGCTTTCAGCGGAATAAAAATCTATTTGATTGAACAATGAGACACCAGTTTTAGAATTTTTCCACCCCTTACCTACCCCGGTCTTCATGCTGATTTCACCATTTCAGACTGACCCGATTCTTGTCAACTCGACATACCGTACCGTAAATTAACGGGAAATGGTGCACTCGAACTCTGCACAAAATTAACATGCCTTGCAACAGGGTTTGTCCAGAATATTTTACGGAAACATTACGAACAAGAGAGTGATTAAAATAATGTATTATAGCGCCTCTATCGAACTAAGACGTCTCCTAGAAGAAGAATAGGTTCGCAGCAGTGATCAAGTCAAATCACTCGAGGACAACCCCGAGCACTTCCTGCCTATTTACTCGCGCACTGAGACACTGGGACAAGCAAAACGCTGCAAGATAACACTTTCAGATACAAAAGAGTATTGTAACATATATATTGTTAAAGTAATAGACTCAAGAAAGAAAACAATATCGCGATAAACAGAAAATACAGACAATATCAAGGATGAGCTCAAGAGCTCTTTCTTTAGGATGTGTACGTTGGTCGGACGGCGGAAGGATATCTTTAAACTTAATTCATGCCCCTATAATGTAAATCTATTACCATAGATTACATAAAAATTTAGAGATGCATGTATTTCACAGTATTTACATTGATATACGTTCATGAAACCGACAAGAATCGAATGACCATCACATAAAATTACATGCAAAATAGATTTGCATATGCTATTAAACGTGTAATCATCCGCATGTGCGAGCGCCTTTGATTGGTTTCAAATCTGGCGATTTGCACACGTTTCTTTAGTCTAGGAAATATTATCAATCATCCTTTTATCATAAACATGTGTAGCATATCCAAACAGTCAAATTTAACATCAATGTAGTGCACGTTGCAAATATCATGAAATACGAAAATGCCATTACATGAAACCTAGCAAGTTCATACGTTTTATGTTCAATTTCACCAACTCGTCATCCATGTAGAAAATCAGAAATATACAGATTTAATAATCCCAGCGAAATAGGGGGATCCTCCATGCCCCCAGTTCCCAAATGTAAATTTCCCGCTACACCACCCAACCTGATGATGTTATCAACACAGGACGAGGTTAATGATAAAAGGGAGAGAACTCATGTCAGGGTGCGTTAGTCTGACAGAACTTACAGTGGAGAGATAGAGGTGTTTTGAAACAGCTGATATCTACCTCAAAATATTCTGTGAGACGGCAAAAAGGGGAGGGAAATCTACCATTCTGTTAGACGGAGGTATCCCAGCGTGGGCTAAAGTGAAGCATATTCACTTAGCCCAGGCGGACCGCGCTTCTCGCCGTTAATTCGTATTTCCTCGACGTTTGCGGCTGGTAATCGTTTGGAATCGATAAGATATCATTAATAAGGTAACATTTAACAGTTCAAAGGATCAATTGTGTGGTAAAGACTCCAGGAAAGAGTAATAAACAGCCCTAAATAACCCACAACAGTGAGCTACAGGCACTGGGTGAAATGTACTGGTTTCCAAAAATGCGGATTCTTGGCGGAAACCAGTTGGAAACTGTAACACCCCATTTCCAGCCTGTTTCCGCAATGCGGCAACCAGTGGAAACAGGTGTTTTGGTTTCCGCCAAGAATCCGGTGCACGGAAACTGGACAGAAACCTGTTGTCAAATTTCCGCCCAGATTACGCTTCAGCGGAAACGGGTGGGAAACTGATGTTAGTTTCCGCTCTGTTTCAAATGCATCGGAAATGGACTGTAAACTGGTACTGGAGTTTCCGATCTGTTTCCGCTTGAGCAGAAACAGCTTGGAAACCAACGCGAGTTTCCCCCATGTTTCCAATCCAGCGGAAATAGACCGGAAACTGCTATTCAACTTTCCAGTCGGTTTCCGCTTGAGCAGAAACAGATCGGAAACTGACCTAGGTTTTTGTCCAGTTTCCGTGTACCGGAATCTTGGCGGAAACCTAGGTCAGTTTCCGATCTGTTTCTGCTCAAGCTGAAACCGACTGGAAAGTTGAATAGCAGTTTCCGGTCTATTTCCGCTGGATTGGAAACATGGGGGAAACTCAACTGATGTTGTTAAATTTCCGCCCAGATTCCGCTCCAGCGGAAACTGGTCAGAAACTGATGTCAGTTTCCGCTCTGTTTCCAATGCAGCAGAAATGGACTAGAAACTGGTATTGAAGTTTCCAACCTGCTTGTGAAATGGCTCAGATACCAACGTGAGTTTCCGCTCTGTTTCAAATCCAGCGGAAATGGACCGGAAACTGCTATTAAGTTTCTAGCCTGTTTCCGGTTGCGCAGAAACAGGTCGGAAACGGACATAGGTTTCCGCTAAGATTCCAGTGCACGGAGACTGAACGGAAAGCTGTCCTTAAATTTCCGCTACAGTGGACACTGGTCAGAAACTGATGTCAGTTTCCGTTCTGTTTGCAATCCAGCGGAAATGGACTGGAAACTGGTAATGAAATTTCCAACCTGTTTCCGCCCATCAGATTACGCTCCAGCGGAATCTGGCTAGAAACTGATGTCAGTTTCCACTCCGGGTTCTCCATTTCTTTGGGAACACCTGTACAATCATATCTAAACAGGTGTATGTGGTTGTTAACTGCCGAGTGCAGCGAGGCGTTTAAAAATTAGGCCGCGGGCCTGGGGACCGCCAGAAACCCCACATGCTCTGTGGTGCAATCTGAGCCATTTTGGGATGAAAATTCCTAGCACAGGGTATTTTTATGTAGCATTCAGCAATTAAGCTACCCCGTCCCAGCATGCCCAGTCACCCCCATGTAGCCCATGAAGCCAGATTTCTATTAAGCTTACATAACAATATCAAACAGGTGGATTAAGAAAAATCAACATTAAGTAAGAACTTGGTAGATTTTGAAGTGGAAGCTAAACAAATAGGCTTATGCTGTGTGAAGAAATTTGACCTGGTCTAAACTGTTCTGAAATCTGAACATCATGCCAAATCTACATAAAATCTTCTCTTGGGGGGGGGGGGGGATATCTTTATGCTCAAAATTGTATCAGGATAATAGCAAAAATAGGTTCATTTATAGTGTTGAGAATTCATTGTCGCTTAATATGCCGTCATTGGCTTTAACGGGTGAATTTTGACGACCCCATTGTCGTTGTTGTTGTAACTGGCACTGCATCAAAATGTTCGACATAGTCACATTTTGAGTCGCTGTCATTAATATTCGGCGGCACTGTACTGACAGCATCGCCATCCCCGTGAAAAGATCATCTTTTATTTCGTATGAAGGGTTCGCTCAAACTCAGTTGTCAACGTTTCATTTCGAAAATTTCCCCTCAACCCCGTACAGTCATTCCACAGGCAGCTGGTCATTCTGTCGACGACTAAAACCGGAAGCCCAATGTACGACGCTTCTGATTGGCTCATCTATTGTATTCAACCAATCAACAGGATTATAACATCGCAAAACCGGAAACAGGCCATGTTATGCAGTGTATAGATTCCGTTACCGTAAGGTTAGAGGAAGTTTGACTTTTTCCTATTTCATACCCTGTCAAATGACATTACATGAATAAATGGTGACACGAGATACCTGGGATGAATCCATATAAATAGAGGTATAAAATAGAGGTAAATCTTCGTCCATATTCCCCCCCCCCCAATTTAACACACCCCAGCCCCACCCACACACTTGCCTATATATTGTGGCCGCCAGTCTTAAATGTATGACAATTTGCAATTCCCCATGAATATATTTAAAATAGTTGCAATTTTTCAAGAATAATCGTGTACGTGGCTGATAAATTTGGAGCGCCCTATAGGCCTATATGCGAATAACATTCGTTGTTGTAGTTTGGGAGTCTTCTGAAATTAATGGGCACGGGTTTTAAAAATTTAACAATTTTATTTATATTTTCTATGCATTTTAATTAATTTTAAACTTTCATTTTATTCCAACGTGAACCCTAAAACGAAACTTGCAATAATCGAATTTCTTCCGTGAAATATCGGTACCAAAAATTCTCATATATATCCCAACCTCGATACCAGAAGTGGATGAAACTTCATCCACTTTTGTTGATACTAGAAAATACCGGTACACATTTTTGTTGAATTTGGACCACTGCTGGGAATAAGAAAAAATGATATGCTATAAAAACATTTGTACACGATTGTTTCGAACTAAGAAACTGACTATGTATGTTCAGGTGGCTGTCTTAGCGTAACATTAAATTAACGCCCCTGGTAATTAATTTACAAACATGGGCACGCGATCCAATATAGTAAAGAATATAGTGAAACAGTAAAGTACATGTATCATGCCTTCTTGTAGACTGGATCCAGCCCCTGTTTCATAATGTATTTTAAACGGGAAACAAGAGGAAGTAACTCTGCCTATTAGGAAATGCTTGAAACAGGGACTGGATGGCACGTCACAAGGGAGCTAACTTTACAAGAAAAAATGCACAATATACTGTCACCAATGAAAACTCCGTATTCTGACCCCGCCCCCAACTCAAAGGATTTGATTGGTTCATTCATATACGCACGCTGGAAGCAATGCGTTCATGTGACGTCAACAATGAGAATGACGTTACTACCATGACCTCAACAATGGGAATGACGTTATTGCCGAGACGTCACAATATGCCGTTAGAATGAAATTGATACAAATATTGCGACCGAAGGTAAAAACATGTCAATCGTCCAGATTAACCACGCCTCCAGATGGAATCTTTACACGACGAAACCCATCAAATCGTCCAGTCTCTATTTTAAAAATATTTTTTTCATTTTTTTTTTCATTTTTTTTTCTCATTCTATTGATTAAAGATCATTTTATTATTAATAATAGTACATATGAAATAGAGACTCATCCAGTCTAGCCTTCTTGATAATTAACACGATATAAATAAGGACTCTTCATCTAGTCTGCAACTTGTACGTGGCCCACTATTGGTATGTATTGGCCCCTCCCTCTGTTTTATTGATTGATGTGATTGTTCTAGTGATTGTACTCTGTCCTAAATGGGCTTGTTTCTAGTACAATAAATTGAATTGAATTGTCCCACGGTTTTGTGTTGCACTGACATGACCCATAACATTCCAATGCAAAACTCCTCACAGTAATGATATGTCTCTGTCTATCTCGCCTTGAAGCAGTGATCAGCCATCGAAAATATAGTCCCCTGGCAAGGCATGTTATCGAGTTTAACTGGAATAAAATTACAAGCTAAATATAACAAATGCCACAAAACTTTCTGTCCGTACAAACGGCATGTGATTATTTGTTGGAACGAAGGTGGAAAACAGTCAAGACCAGTTTGACCTTGGGAAGAGATCACGGCCGGTTCTCGACCCCACGGATTGGGACTGTTTTACAAATGGCTGCCTATTTCTTTTTCGTATGTGACGATCTTGTTCATCAAACTGTGTCATATTAGAAGATACCAAGCGGAAAAGAGTCGAATTACGATACCAGGAATGATTTGGACCAGGTAAGCATCGCAAAATTATCTCACATTCCTCGGTGAGGAGAAAACTGAGCATTTATACCCTTGGGCATAAACGTGAGAAAATTATGTTGAAAACTGGGCTCCCCGTGATGGTTTTAGGTGGGTACATTACATTGTGCCGATCAAGCTCTGTTCTGGTCAAATATTCTGTACGTATTTACAAATGGTATACACAGCCACACTGTATAGCACAATGATGCACTGCAAACACATTTGAAGACATTTTTAAAAATCCATTTGGCACTGAATTTCTGTTAACCCTATCTGGCCTGGGCTTTTTGAGACCTGCCCAGGCCTGGGGGGGGGGCCGAAATGGCCCCCCCTAATTATTTTTCTTACCCCTTGAGCTAGGGAGCTGAAACTTATTACACTATACCCTTGGGTCAAGCTCTACCAGAAAATGTAAAAAAATCCAAGATGGCCGCTTTGATGACGTCACAGTGACGCCATTTTGAAAAACGGCATTTTTTGGTCGATTTTTCGGTCAGATTTTCCGAATTTTTTATTTTTGCAATTTCTCCACAAAAACTGCATGCAAAATTAGCAAATATTAATGTGACATGAAATAAAATAATTTTTGCCCACTTTTCATTGCGGAAAAGCAGAAATTTTGAAGAAATATGACAAAAACATCACTTTTCTGGTACACCACGTGGCCGCCATCTTGAATTTTCCCATGATCCTCTGCTCGGGGGGTTATGAAAATAGGCTCAAAATGACCCCAATAAGACAAACGATAAAGTCAAGGGGTTTCAGCTCTCCATTTTTTGCCGTTCCGGAGATTGTGCAGAAAGTTTGGTAGGGGGGGCCATAATGGCCCCCCCGGCCAGGTAGGGTTAAGGGGAATCCGGACATGAGAGATTTTGACATTTTTTGGTCAGGTTGAAATTTTTAAAAAGGCACTAAATTATCAAGGGCGCATTATTTCATCCTAGAAAGATAGGAAACACAATTAAACACAAGAAAATATGGCCATTTCTGTGAACTAATTCGAAAATAATGACTTTGTGGAACAAAATTGATCAAAAATGTAGTGTTTTTCTTGCAGTGAAATTTGGAAATTGAAGAAATGTGGTGACTATTTAACTCACGAATAAAGTTGAATCATCTCTCCGTTGAGGTCAAACAAGAATGACCTACTTGAAGTTGTTGGAAAATAGAATACTACACGTGGTCAATATTCTTTACGAATTGATTTCAGTACTCATACAAGCATGGCAAGTAACATTTATATGTAAATTCAAAACCTGCTAAACATTTGTATTGGACATCTCTATTTTTGCGTCTTTAATAGAAAAGAAAACACTAGCGGAAATCAGACGAATGATACCCAGTCAGGTGTCCTTTCAATGAGAAAAAAACACAGGATGACTCTTTTCCTTTGCAAAAGATCACTGGCATATAAAACAGGAAATCACTGAAATGTTCATGTCCGGTCTATATCTGTGAACATTTTCTATCTACAGTTGCAATTTTTTGTGAGTGGATACGCTAGTTGGAGACGATGTGTCACGTACCAAAATTGAGGTCGAGGTCAGAGGTCAAAGGTCACTGTTGCCTAAAATCAGGAAATCATTGATCATTGACATTTTTCTGTCTACAGTTCTAATTTTTGGTGAGTGGATTAGGGGGGGACGATATGTTGCATACAAAATGTAGGTCGAGGTCAGAGGTCAAAGGTCAGTGCTCCAAGTGAAGTGAAAATGATTACTTGGACTTCAGTGAACACGGGAAAATATTACAAAGTGAAAGGACCACTAGAAATATCAATCTTGAATCCAGAGTCAGAGTCATGTTCTCCCTACAGACTCTGGTTGCACGGTCAGCATTACAGCTTCCCATTGGATAGTGCACGAACGCATAGTACGTGGAACATAACGTAGACGTATCTGTGGAGATCCTGCATGTGAGCCGACGTCACACAGGTCTTAGGGACACGTTTGAGAAATGACGTCGTCTGTTTGTATTGTTGCGATTAATTTTCAATTATGAGTCAAGGTCAAGGTCGAAGGTCATAGGTCACTGACCCCAAAATCAGGAAATTATTAAAAATAACTTTTTTTGTGTCAGTAGATACATGAGGGGGACACGATGTGTCACATACCAAAATGTAGGTCACTCTGACCCCCAAAATCATGAAATTGTTAAAAATCATGATGTTTTTTGTGTCCATTGATACACATCCTCGCGAACCAGTGTATCGATCGATCTGTTAGGATCGATACACTGGCTTAGTTAGTTACCGATATGAGTTCTGGATATATCTTGTCATTTGCAGAGCTTTATTAGAAGCCTAGGCCTGACAGCAGGAATATGATATCAACTTTTCCATCCACTTCCTCATGAATTACCAGTATTGCATAGCCTGGCCTTATAGACCATTTCGATTTAGTTTTCACTCTGACTAACCTTAATAAAACTTTTGATTTTTACAGAATGTTGTTGAGAAGTACAGAATAAGACGAGCAAGTAACATTCCCTTGGTGATCCTGACATCTGTTTACCCTGATAGACCAATAAGCGAAGAGAGGCGCTATAAAGATGTTATCCTGCAGGTGCCAGTTGCTCCAAGTGAAGTGAAAATGATTACTTGGACTTCAGTGAACACGGGAAAATATTACAAAGTGAAAGGACCACTAGAAATATCAATCTCGAATCCAGAGTCATCCGGTCCTGTTCTCCCTACAGACTCTGGTTGCACGGTCAGCATTACAGCTTCCCATTGGATAATGCACGAACGCATAGAACGTGGAACATAACGTAGACGTATCTGTGGAGATCCTGCATGTGACCCGACGTCACACAGGTCTTAGGGACGCGTTTGAGATGTGACGTCGTCTGTTTGTATTGTTGCGATTAATTTTCAATTATGACGTTATGTCGGTGTTGTTGTTGTTTGACATTTCACAAAGGATCACGGGACCAAGAATCTTGGCAAATCGAACGACCGTGTTACCAGGGGTCAGATGAAGTGCGGCCATTTTTTCTGCGACGGAAGTGACCCCTGGTGGCGAGGTTGTAGAAATATGAAACTGGAATAACCTACGAACAGAGATGGATTACATGTACATGTGTATATTGAATTGCAGTTGTGTATACAATTACAGTGGTTTACCTGCAATTCTTTGCTACAGTGCAAAACCAGTAATACTGTAGCAATCTTAGTAACTAAAAAAAATTTTCTGATCAGCTGTGTAATGAGATAGGTCTGTCAACCAGATCTTGTACGTCTACTATTTACCCCGCCTTCAGGAAGTTTGAATTGTTCTTGATACATGTATGTCCTACATGTAAACTGTGGCAACAAAGCTTAAGGGTACCACCGTTTCATGTTATATCCATGTTGCGTTTGATGGACTGAAAATTACACTTGTTCATGGACTGTTTTATTAAAGTATTTGGTTTAATGTGTTTACATTAGAGTAAAATGGCACCAGAATCATCCATTGTTAACTTGTTGATTTGAGATCTTATTCTCCAATGCACTGATATTTCAGGATCAAAGAACTGTATACCAATCTGAATGTAAATATATATTGAACATTTTACCACTGACTTTTCTTTTGTATAAACTAACATAAGTTGAATATAATAATCTTCCGTTACTTTCCACTCCATTTCCGCCTGTAATCCAGTTATTTTTTTATGCAGAAAAGGGCACGGAAACTGGATAGAAACCCGCTCTGTTTCTATTGCGGAAACCAAGAGAGTGTTACAGTTTTCAGCCAGTTTCAATCCTGTTTCCGGCCCACTTTGCACATAATTTCCGCTGCGGAATCTTGGCGGAAACAGCTTGGGAACTGTAACTCGTCCACTATTCCGCATCTCCGGAATCCTGGGTTCCGCTCAGTTTCCGCTTGGCTTGCTCCATGGTTTCCGCCCAGTTTCTGTCTTGTTTCTGTCCAGTTTACAATTTGGAAACTTAGTCGGAAAGTAGGCGGAAACTGGTTGGAAACCTTTTAAGGACGGTCTGTTTCCAACCTGTTTCCGCTTATTTTCCGCACAGCTGTATTTGGATTTTTCATATTTCCAGCCAGTTTCCGCGCTGTTTCCGGTGCGGAAACCAGCAGAGTGTTACAGTTTCCAACCGGTTTCAATCCTGTTTCCGGCCCAGATTCCGCATAATTTCCGCTGCGGAATCTTGGCGGAAACAGCTTGGAAACTGTAACACGTCCACTATTCCGCACCTCCGGAATCCTGGGTTCCGCTCAGTTTCCGCTTGGCATGCTCCATGGTTTCCGCCCAGTTTCTGTCTTGTTTCTGTCCAGTTTACAATTTGGAAACTTAGTCGGAAAGTAGGCGGAAACTGGTTGGAAACCTTTTAAGGACGGTCTGTTTCCAACCTGTTTCCGTTTATTTTCCGCACAGCTGTATTTGGATTTTTCATATTTCCAGCCAGTTTACGCGCTGTTTCCAGTGCGGAAACCAGCAGAGTGTTACAGTTTCCAACCGGTTTCAATCCTGTTTCCGGCCCAGATTCCGCATAATTTCCGCTGCGGAATCTTGGCGGAAACAGCTTGGAAAGTGTAACACGTTCACCATTCCGCACCTCCGGAATCCTGGGTTCCGCTCAGTTTCCGCTTGGGGTGCTCCATGGTTTCCGTGCAGTTTCCATCTTGTATCTGTCCAGTTTACAATTTGGATACTATGCGGAAACTGAGCGGAAACTGGATGGAATCCGGTTGTTTCCACCCAGTTTCCGCCCTGTTTTCGGAAACTGGCACATTTCACCCAGTGACTTCAATGGTATCAGAGGTATACATCATTAATGATTTTGTATAAATTAAAAATGGTCGCCAAGATTTCCGCCCGATCAGGGAAACCAGTTCTGTCATTCATCTTAAGTCTCTTGATGCATCGATGATGTATACTAAATTTTACATCGAAAAGTTGAACAGTATCAGAGATAGAGATCATTAATGATTTTGCATAAATTAAAGATGGCCGCCTATCCTGCTCGCCACTCAGAGGAACTGATGTGGTTATTCATTCCGAGTCTCTTGATACATCAATGCTGCATACCAAGTTTCGTATAGAACACTTCAAAGGTATCAGATATATACATCATTAAAAAATTTGCATAAATTAAAGATGGCCGATTCCGCCCAATCAGAGAAACCAGTTATGTCATTCATCGTAAGTCTCTTGATGCTTAGATGATGTTTACCAAATTTTATATCGAGCACATGAACGGTATCAGAGATAGAGATCATTAGTGATTTTGCATAAATTAAACATGGCCGCCTATCCTTCCGCAACACAGAGGAACTGATGCGGTTATTCATTTTCTCTTGATACATCGATGCTGTATACCTAGTTTCGAATAGAACATTTAAACGGTATCAGAGAAATACACATTAAAGATTCTGCATAAATTGAAGATGACCGTCAAGGCTTTCACCCAATCAGGGAAACTATCAAGGGAGTTTCTTGATGTATCGATGATCTATATCAAGTTTCACACTGAACAGCGAAATGGTTTTCCTAGATATAAAAGATTAATGGTTTCGCATGAATTAAAGACATCCTCAAAAGTTTCCACTCAATCGGGATTATGGATGTGCACGGTCACATACCGTATAGACATCTATCCACATGAGATTTCTCGACTCTCTATACTACAATCCCTCATCAGGACCTTATTGACCGTCTAAGTTCATGATTAGTATCTGTGTTCAAGAAAACTGATCGTAGATATATTAATATCGGAAGCCATAAAGCATTCTTTAGCTCTACTACATACAAGAGATATCATTCATGGGATGTTTCTTTGTTTATAGAGTTGCTTGAATTTCTCATTAAAAATATCTATGTGAAATTTGGCAACACAATATATCAGCAGCATATAGGTATTCCAATGGGTACTAATTGTGCGCCCCTGTTGGCTGACCTGTATCTGTTCTCTTATGAATATGACTATATGCAGGCGCTTTCAAAAACCGATCCATTCAAAGCTCGTTCCTTCTCATTCACCAAACGCTATATAGACGATCTTCTCGCTGTGGATAATCGCTATATAAATGACGCAGTGAACGATATATATCCACCTTCACTGGATTTGAAGGAAATTACAGATAACCGTACAGGCACATCATATTTAGACCTATATCTCTATAAAAATGAAGCAGGCCTTCTCTCTCGTCGACTGTATGACAAAAAAGATGATTACAATTTCGACATCGTAAACTATCCCTTTCTGGGACCTGCGTATGGCGTATACATATCACGCCTAGTGCATTTGCTAGATCCTGTGTTAAATGTGGCGATTTTAATCAACGTCACAAAACATTGTTGCAGAAACTTATAAAATAGGGCTACACCAGCAAGCGCCTCCACTCAAAGTTTCTCAAATTTGGCGATACATATCGCATGCTGATAGCAAAATACGAGCGTAGCGTGCAAGATCTATGGCGTTACGTTTCGTAACTTGTGTCTAATTCCGCTTAACCCGGGGCTAGGGGCCGTATGAACCCATGTACTTCAAGATCCTCATGGTACTCATATGAACAATCACAATCAAAGCGTGACTGATATACATCGTTCTTTAGATGACGACTTTACAACGAATATTATGGATTAAGAATACTGATCAGCGATACGGATTTGATATTTTTGGAACATCATGATGTCTTGCCGGCATCATTGAAAACTGTTGACCGCTTCTGTCTTGCAGGAAACAAGCCTATGTTCATGTAAACTATGATTGTCTTTTTGAATTTGGTGCTAATACTGGAATATGGAATAGGTCTTTGGATTATGGACGCGGATATTCTCTAATGGACGACGGCTGAATTATGAATGACGGACCAGACGCTTGTAATTAAAGATATCCTCAAAAGTTTCCACCCAAATCGGGTCCAGATTCAATAGGGTTCTGGGTAACGAGAATATGGATGTGCACGGCAAGCTTGGTGTGCCTAGGGTAAGTCTTTCTAAAGATATCTTGGTAACGAGAAAGTTGTGACAGACAGTCGAACGGACGTACATGCCGACGAGAATATCCTTCGGCCAAATTTTGGCCGAGGGATAAAAAGCATTTTTGGTCGATATTTCGGTCAGATTTGTCGAATTTGTTGTTTATGGGATTTCTCCGCAAAACAAATGCATGATGAATTGGTAAATATTAATGTGATGCCTGGCTGGGTTAAACGTTATTCAAGAGATTTCCGTTGAACAGATTGGATACTGCAAGATAATTGTCTAGTAAAATGGTTTCGATAGAACAATGTGACTACACATTACTAATGGCAATAAGCAATAGTTTACAGACTACAGTTTCAGTTAGCATTTTTCTTCAGATATCACTTTATCATATTTTGGTACGTTCAAAAGGAAATGGAATGAACCGGTATAAATGATCTCCAAGTGGATTCAATATTTTTGAAGATGCATGGAGCAATTGAGTAGAAAATGCGGCATTATCCATATCGCGAAATAATTTATTAAATTTAGCGTGAATTATGAAGGCTTTGCAGCGTTTTCAATAGTATCCGGTTGCATCGAGCGCGGCATTTCATGCAGAAGCGATTACAACCAATACAGGCAACAATGGGCGCCAAGGAAATTTTACATTGCTACGTCGAAACGCGCTGGTTGACAATTACAAGCGTCTAGTCCGTCATTCATAATCCAGCCGTCGTCCATTAGAGAATATCCGCGTCCATAATCCGAAGACCTATTCCATTTCCATATAACAGTATTAGCACCAAATTCAAAAAGACAAAAGTATACATAAACATAGGCTTGTTTCCTGCAAGAGAGAAGCGGTCAACAATTTCAATGATGCCGGCAAGACATCATGATGTTCCAAAATATCAAATCCGTATCGCTGATCAGTATTCTTAATCCATAATATTCGTTATAGAGTCGTCATCTAAAAATGATGTACCTCAGTCGCGCTTTGATTGTGACTGTTCATATGAGTACCATGAGGATCTTGAAGTACATGGGCTCATACGGCCCCTAGCCCCGGGTTAAGCGGAATTAGACACATGTTACGAAACGTAGCGCCATAGATCTTGCACGCTACGTTCGTATTTTGCTATCAAATTTGAGAAACTTTGAGTGGAGGCGCTTGGTGGAATAGCCCTGTTTTATAAGTTTCTGCAACAATGTTTTGTGACGTTGATTAAAATCATCACATTTAACACAGGATCTAGCAAATGCTGCTAAGCGAGAATACAGGGTCCCCACAGCAACTGGAATACCGTACATAGCGCAGCTAACATGCGAACCGTTCTTGCAAAACCGGTTTTGGCATGCCTTGGTGCACATTTTGTTGTTTCTTTTGATTGTACATCGGAGGAATATTCTTTGAAATAACCCATATCTACCAAGGGACCTTCAAATATTATCGGGGAGCATGTTAGCTCAAGTTTTCTCTCAAACCCAGTAGATATAGACTGTCAGTGAGGAGTGTTTAATATGCTCTTGCCAGAACCTGCTATATTTGAAAAGCGATGTGTTCCACCCAGTTTATTATCTTGTGATGTAAAGATATCCAACCAGCGTTTCTTGATTAGCTTGATGTATGTAGCCAAGAGTATCCACGCCTTTCAGCACAGCGTTTCATGCGCGGCTGGGCTGATTCAGTACTGACTTTCGCAGGATTAGCCGACTGAATGACAGAATGATGGTATAGCCTTGTTTGAGGTGTTTCTATAGTAACTTTTTGTGGCGTTGATTAAAATCGTCACCGTCTGCATGTGGTTTAACATCTTTATGGTGTTCCAATGAAGAACCACAATAAAAGCGTGACTGAGATAATACCCTAAAACGACTTGGAAATTCATTTGGATAAAGAATAATGGTCAGTGATCATGAGTTTACGTATGGAACATCATCACGTCTAACTAACATCATTAGAAACTGTTCACCGCTTCTGACTTGTCGAAAACCATTTTGCGTTTTTATTATTTTTGTTATTTAATACACATTTGTAATTGGTTCTAATTGTCGTATGACATAGACTTTTCTGCTATTGATTCGAAATTCGTTTATTGACCACGATTGAATAATGAATGTCGGATATGACGCTTGCTCGTGATCGTGGGATTATGACACTCACATATCCGCCAGACATAATATTTGTGTGAAAGCGGTACTAGAGATGGAAGGATTTCTATCTCCCTACAATTGGTATGTAAGTTTTAGAAATAAGGATAGCGTCACGACTACTGACTGAATAACTCTGTGAATTACTAGCCAATGAACATGGGATGGCCAGAGTATTTGTCTCCTCGTTCTACCGGAAAGCGGAATAAAGATCGATGGATTTTTATAGCATCTCGTTTAATCTAGCAAGAACGCCAACAAAACCTGATTGATGAATTTCCATCAGGTAATTTAGCAACGCTAGGTCATTGATATTTAAATATATTAAAAATGATTCGTGTATAGCGTCCTAGAAATCATCATATTACGTAATAATAAATTGAGTTGATATAAAAGAATAAAACCGGAAGAGACACCATCCATGAACGCAGTCAACAATCATGTTTTTTTTTCGGGACACGCTAATCTAATGTCACATTTTCATTCTTTGGTCCATATTGATTAGCTTGTGCAAAATGCATGCAAAATTTTCCAAGTGGCACAGTATGTCAATATTGAATTCAAAATGACAGACTAAAAGACAAGTGACTTTCACGTTGTACACATGAGTGTGAGCGTATACAGAAACAAAATGCATCAGCGATGATCAACCACAGATCATTGAGTTCTTCTGCGATAAAAGTAGATGCCGGGATATCGCACTTCGCCACCAGACTAGAATAATGCGTAAGAATCATGCCTGTAGAGAAATGAAATCCTCTGTAGTTGATAACCTGGAACGAAGTTTTGCAACATTGATATCTGAAGTTTCCCGCTCCCCAGTTGACGTTGAGATTGGTTGTCAGCCTATTTTAACATTAGCATGATTAGCGACCAGTTGTATTTTATCCAAGTATCACGTACCTCTCCACTTATATTTCATGCTCATCAATAATAGTTTAATGGTCAGGGTTTAATATGGCATAACATTTTGCATAAGAGTGTCTGAGTGTCCTTCATCGAAATTGTTATAGTATTTTGTTCTATATATATATATATATAAAGTATTTCTAGAAATATCGTCCTCGTCCGGATCCAATATCAATCGATATAAGACTGAAATATACCACGCAGAAGTGGAATGTTTGTCGGGAATAACCAAATTTGCCAAATTACACTACACCAAGCACAGCTGATATGAAATGGATGCCAAAATGATAACAGAACTTCACTGATCATTGCTCACAAAGGTAATTACCGTATAGCCATTCTGGGGGTTTGCTTCTAGGCGAGACTTTATTGAGATATGAAACTGAGAATCTAGAAAAGTCGATGTAACTTCCCGAATAACCCGAATACTTATCGGCTGAAATACGAATGTCAAAGTAAAAACGTTGCTAGAATAACGTCTATAGACAAAGTGGAATTTTCATAATGTCGATACAGGTTGGAAATGTAGCTGGATTCTTTTGCGTTTTCGAATGTGAATAAGCTGCGTGGGCCATCTACTTGCGAATCGAACGATGTTTTCCACGTTAATCTTGACATCAACAATTTATGGTACACGTGTGTGTTGGCGCACATTGGCATCCATCTTCTCCAGTTCGAGATTTCGAACATATTCATCAGAATATTTCCCCTTCAGTCTATACAAAGCAATAGGGTGGTGAATTAGTCCTCTCAGACAATACCAATCGTCTTCTACTCAATTTGCTTGGATGGAAATCTGATTCAAATTAGCAAATTACTTAACACCCAGGGGCTAAGCGGAAATTATGGAATAATATGTTACAATTTTCTTCTCCTATGACAAATATTCAGACGGAGAAGAGGGTGTTTTCTAATTGTGATAAATATATTGGTCACGTGGACGTGTCGGGTTCTGTTGGAAGTAGAGACAACGGTGTACGTCTCTTGTAAGTATTTATGACAAGCCATAACTGATTTATTTTAAACGGTCAAAATATAATTTTACAAAAGAATAAAACAAAAGGAGGAAACGAAAAGGAAGTTAACTCCGAGAAATTACAGTGGCGAGTTCGGCCGGTCTCACAGTCGGCTGGGCCAGTCCAGTTTACGGGATATGTGTGTGTGGGAGAGGGGGCGGGCGGGGGGGGGGCGAGTCAGCATGGTACATGTATGTCATCGAAAGGTCGGGTAGAGGAGAACGTTGATGTAGTTAGAACGTGTCGAAGATACTATCGATATCGCTGGAGATAACAGACTCGGGTTGGTCGTCTGTAATATTGGCTGGAAAATACACCAGTGTAGGGAATATTTCTATACTTTTGGATTGAGTTTGTCTTCGTTGTTTATAATGTTTACGATTTCGTGTCCAGAAGTTTGAATTATTCGATTTGGAGATTAATGTGATGTGAAATAAAATAGTTTTGCCCACTTGTCGTATCGCACGTGGCCGCCATCTTGAATTTACCCATGATCCTCTGTTCAGGGGGTTATGCAAATAGGCTCACAATGGCCCCAATATGATAATCTATAAAATCAATAAGTTTCAGCTCTCCATTATTTGTCGTTGCAGAGATAGCGCAGAAAGTTTGGTGGGGGGGGGGCGCCATTTCGACCCCGCAGGCCAGGTAGGGTTAGTCAAATGACATGTGCAGAGGGCGGGTTTCGGGGATTAATAGTACACCAACAGAATTCTACCATATACAGCTAACAAATTGGTGAGATATGTAAGTGGTGGGGAAAACTGACGATGTCTGTCGAACCATATTCAGTATTTTGAAGGGTCTCGTGAAGGGTCTCTATATATTTCTACTCTCCCTACGGCTAGAGTACTGAAGCTTACCACACTATATCATGTCAAGTTCTACTAGAAAATGTAAGAAAAAAATCCAAGTTGTCCGCCTTGATGACATCACAGTGACGTCATCTTGTAAAATGACATTTTTGGAGGATTTTTTATTTGTGTGTTTTCTTTACAAAAACTACAAAAGCTGCAAGATAAATTAGTACATGATACTCTGATGTGAAATAGAATAGATTTTACCACTTTTCCGCGCAAAAAAAAGTCAGGAATTTTGAAGAATTGTGACGAAAACATCACATTTCTGGTATCCACATGGTTGTCATTTTGAATTTATCCTTGATGAAGCCAATATGATAAATTACAATCTTAAGTTTTTGTCGTTCTGCAAGTAGAAGCAAAAATAAAAAATAAAAAATAACGGGTGGTAAGAAGGGGTATGGAAAGCTCCCTCTCCAGACCAGGTAGGGTTATAAATGAGCGATAATTAAAACAAATATTCACCATCAATATTAAATAATTGTTTCGATTTTTCAACCGCATGTATCACATGTTTGCCATTTTAGCTAATGCCTGTATTATACATGTATATAGATTCTAATACATCTTTGCGTGCCAAATTTACTATATCATGGAATATTTATTCCTACGAAGTAGGCTACAGATCGCAAGTTGTCCGGTAGTGAGTCAGTCAGTCCATCCGAATCCTACGTCGAAGTGTACTGGTTGACAAACCCCGCAGCAACTGGAATACCGTATTACATAGCGCAGCTAACATGCGATCCGTTCTTGTAAAACCGGTTTTGGCATGCCTTGGTGCACATTTTGTTGTTTCTTTTGATTTTACATCGGAGGAATATTCTTTGAAATACCCCATATTCCTACGAAGTAGGCTACAGATCGAAAATTGTCCGGTAATGAGTGAGTGAGTCAGTCCATCCGAATCCTTTCGTCGGCAAAATAAGGAGAACCGTTGACATTAGAACCTTGATTTTTGGCATGAACGTGCATTAGGGCATTGTTACCAGCAAGTTCTGAGCTGATCGAATTCTGACGAAAATTTGATTTATAATTATTCTTTTATTATTTATTGATGACTCGAGTGCACTGTCATGCCCATCGGGAACCCTTGCCTGTATTCTTCACTGTGACGTTTAAGCGCCTGGGACTAACTTCGGCCGCCCAGCACTAAAGCAAAGAAAAAAATGATGCGCCCAGCTCTCGAAAATATCAGTAACTTTAATGGTACTTGCCAAAATATGTCGGCATTATACGTTTCCAGGTAGCTCCGCCATGTTTTCCCTAAGAGTCCACGCCACGCTTCCCGAACATCTGCTGTAAATTGTTGGAAATATTCGGGAACTCTCGTGATCATGCTGGTCGCTGTTAGCCGGTGGTATTGCCGAAGGCTACCGAAATCCCAGAATCTCGCGTCAGGCGAGCTGTATATGCCACGATGCATGAAGGAAGCAAATCATTTGATCGGAGAATGGAGGTTGTTATTTCGTCTGCTGCGAAGTTTTACCGATCCACGAATATCACTTGACATGTATTTTATAAATCAATGTCATGAAGCGCCAAGCAACTTTGAAAAATTTCTTCTCACAGAAGCGTCAGAGGTCCAGTGAAGGTAAATCTGTTGTTGGCTTTCGGTGGTCGTTGTTGTTGTTCTAAAACGTCAGCTTCCAAAAAATATTTTAATTATATCTATATTAAAAGCACACATGCATGTGGGCGCTCGCTCGTACGTCGTAATCAGTCTATTAGATCTGCATGTACTGTGAGATATCTATAATATGGCTAGTTTAACAGTACACTTGAATCCAGTATTAAACTGGAGATTCCTGAGTAATCTACTTTAGCCTAACTTACATTGTAATGTTGACACACATTCCGATGGTATCCGTTTTCACTCATTTGCTGGTCTTGGGAATTTCGTTGAGATTGAAGGCATATTATACTGCACGTTTTATATATCCAGCCTATACACCATTGCATCATTTCTTCAGTTCAGTCATTAGTTAAAAAATGTTCTACCTCAAAAAGAAATAAAAAATGACTGGATTTTATGAGAGAAATTACTAAATTTAAACACAACAATGACCCTATTATCTGTTATTACTGAAGAAATCGATAATAAAATCACCGTTGTGTTTTAAATTCAGTAAACTATAACCAGTTGTTTATTTTGTTCGTGTGTGCTTTATTGTTCATTGATTATTATTATGTACTCTCTTCAGATGAGGTACCTTGAATTTGAATGCCAAATAAATATATCCATGGAGAATGGCTCTCTAGTTATGCCTGATTTGATTCTTGCATTGTAACAAATCTCTGATCTTGACCTTTCTCACTTCAAATTTGTGTTTCTTATCCAGTTGCCTGTCTTATTTAGGACTACAAACATTTACTTCTCAACTGCTCTGGCAGAGCATCATTCCCTACGCTAATTTAAAAAAAAATCGCCTAATGCCGAGAGGGGGGGGGGGGAGTTCCCCGCTCTCTCGGACTCTCCCCCAACACTTCGTGCTGTACTGCTGGGCTGATCAGTGTCCAGGGTAATAGAAACTGAGGGCGATAGTAGTTGCTACGCTAATGACTAACCAGCGGTGACATCTGGAAAAGTAAATAGTTCCCACTGTCAATTAGAGACGCTATATAAATTCTCTCATGGTAGCACACAGGGCCCCCAAGTCATCTCTCGAGTACACACTTAAATTATCTCAAACCCTATTTCGTAGGTCCAGTGACGTTAATCACACTGCCATGTGGCAAACATTGTCCACAAATATGTTGCCCGCCAGTACGAAACATACTAGTCGTGCCGCAGAGAACATACAGTGGGGATGAATCGTAAATCAAAGATATCTCAAGGATGTCAATGGTGTCCCTCAAACGTGGTCGACGTGACCCTATGAAAGTAGCTGTCGTACATCCATCATGATAAAGCAAGCTCCCATGTAAAACTAAACAGGAAAAATGGCAATGCTACCGATTCTAAACACGTTTGAAAAATTACAAAAAATGACGTGCTATCCAATATGTCTTCGTGATCTTCAATCTACTGGCTATCGACAGATTTTAGGACACTGGTAAATTGTGATTTATTGGACAGGTCCGGTGATGAGGAAACATGAGAAATGAACGAATACATCATTTAAGATAATATGGATAACGTGGAAGTACAAGCGTCTAGTCCGTCATTCATAATCCAGCCGTCGTCCATTAGAGAATATCCGCGTCCATAATCCAAAGACCTATTCCATTTCCATATAACAGTATTAGCACCAAATTCAAAAAGACAAAAGTATACATAAACATAGGCTTGTTTCCTGCAAGAGAGAAGCGGTCAACAATTTTCAATGATGCCGGCAAGACATCATGATGTTCCAAAATATCAAATCCGTATCGCTGATCAGTATTCTTAATCCATAATATTCGTTATAGAGTCGTCATCTAAAAATGATGTACCTCAGTCATGCTTTGATTGTGACTGTTCATATGAGTACCATGAGGATCTTGAAGTACATGGGCTCATACGGCCCCTAGCCCCGGGTTAAGCGGAATTAGACACATATAATCACGACTTATGCATTCTTGCCTTCATTTATATTGTTTCATGTAATATATGAATGGCACCTATGACATTGGCTTTAGTGTTAACGATGACAAGAATTCTTTAGTACTATACCGGTGACATGGCGTCAGCACAGGATATTATTCGAATAACATAGAACGATACCAGCAAAACATGATGATATTGCAAACCGGCACACACTATCAAGATTAACTTTCGAGAAAGATCTTAAGGGATATCGTTGTCCTTCGTTTACTTGAAGTCACCCGAAATATCTCAAAAAGCAACATTTAGAAAGGAGAAAGATTCGGATACAGCAATGCCCTCAGCATGGGACCTCAAGAAAATCACCGTCATAAGTTTGTTTATAGACAGTATCAGAAGCTGACAGGGACCTGAACTGTCATTGAGCTGTTCTAGAGTGAAAGAAGTCTGAAGAAATCATGTAAAAAGTCCCTTGAAATAACTTATATCAGCAATGTTCAGTCCGTGTCTATACTTATAGCATGCGTGAGACAAAAGTTTACTCGTGACTCGCATTGCACTATGGGAAGGAAACATGGCGGTTTTGCTATTTTCAGACGACCGCCAAGGCTTCACTAGAAAAAACTGCAATCCATGAATGATCCACTGAAAGACTGATTCTACCATTAATCAGCCACCATTGAGTCCTTCAAATTGTGAGATCATTGAAGTAGCCATTATTGAGCCATTTGACCCTCTCCTCTAGAATTTTGCCTCATTACAGTCTCACCCAGGTAATGGCTAAATGATCCAAAATTATTATTATATGATTAACTTACTGAGTCAGTTTTTAGGCAAGTCCATGGGCTGCATTCCAACCAGAAGAGTCATATTTGTACTGTTGTCCGAATGGAACTTTCTTTGACTCAATTAGCCAAAATTGTTAAGATATAACTTTGCAGTTTGTCACGACGAGTCAACAGCTGGCCGGTTATTTGTATCAGTTCATCCAGCGATTCAGTGAGGCAAATAAACTGAACAGTCACCAGTCAGTGACTCCATGAAGCAAACTGCGAATTTAGATTCAGCAACTAAATAAATTGTTTAATAAGGACATAACAAAACATTGAATTTTCATGAAACGGTATGTCTGAGAATATAATTAACTTACTTTCCATATACACGTTCATGAACCATAGGAAATTTAATCTTATGTCATAATGCATTGGTATTCGACTGAAATTGCAATGCATCCAGAACAAATATTTATAAGAATACATTTCCCACAAACAAGAATAATAATACTGATAACAATAAGTTTACCACATGTACAGTTCAGTTTGGACAGTAAAGCTACTTCGTTTCATGTAGGTATGTTATAATTCGACGTGATAATATAACCAGCATTATGTTTTTCCATAAGATACATAATATGAACAGTTCTGTTTTCAATCAATTTACTTGAAATTTGAAAACTGATCGTGAAATTTATCTGTGCTTATGGATATCTTCGGTTTGAGAAGTAAAACAGTGTGCTCTGCATTGAATGCTGAAAGTGGATATCTCCTGCAATTCTGCAGCCATGGCAGCCAATACTGTATTAATATTGTGTTTTCTCATAGCCTAATAATTACGAACAATCATAATGATACCTGAATGCCAGTAAATGTATGGTATCAAGAAATTCTGTGTACATCTCCCTCCATAGCGGGATTTAAACAAAAATGCCACCCACTCCCCTTTCCCTTCCATGAAACACAGCACCAATAAACATAGACTGGGGGAATACATTATCATGATAAAGCAAGACAACTTTATGTCCTTGCTCAATGGTTCATTGATCCATGTAATAACTGATTAGCATCACTGGAGGAATTTTGACTTTCTATCCAAATAAAGTAACCATTCAAAATACCATTAAAAGCAGTATCTTAGGAAAATATTTTCTGAAGTGTTAAACATCTTTTCAACTGAAATGATAATCACTGATAATTTATATTCTGATTAAATTCTCAAGAACATTAGACAATGGACATGCATGCACCTTCATGAGAAACGGATGTGTGCATCCACATAAAGGCGCACAGAACACTTGATTATATCGTCAAACTTCACTGATCTTTTGATCCAGTGGTGAGACAAATCTGGGACACTCACTGACTACTATGGGTCAGCATGCAGTGTTCTGTCATTGTTGGATCATTGATTCATCATTATTGGATCAATGATCCAGTAATAAAGATTTTTGGATCGATGATCCAGAAATAAAGATATACATGTAATGTTACTCTTTGCAAAATTCAGCCACAGGTCATCCAATTTCCAACCAGGGGAGATTAGTATGCATCGCTGTGATCCACTGGGGCATCACTTGTGAATTAAAAATGCTCCCTGTCATGTTGGCTCGTTGTGGATTAATGATCCACTTGTATGGATCAAGGAAGCAAAGTAACCTGAAAGTTAGCCATTATTGAGCTGCTAACAAAAGTTGGTGAGCCATATATGACAAAAACGTGGACAAATGACATCAGAATGAGCCGCCCCAATATGTGAATCAATACGGTCTCGAAAAAGTTACATGGCTTGGTGATGGCTAGCTCCATCATTTGTGTTGGCTCCATGATGGATCGCAGTTTTCTAGTGTTATGTTGGGCATTCTTATAGCTAAGAACGAATGATGAATATCTCTAAAAACTGTCATCAATTACTAACATTTTACCTGACGACAAAACTAATTTACGCTTAATTTTCAGCCTACCTTGAGATTAGATATATGAGATTTTCTTCCACCATTTAACATACGATATTGACACTTAGCATGCTTATCTCCATTGCCTTGTCTATGTCATGCCGAAGAACCTATTTTTGTGACTAATTTCAATCAGTAATACATGCTGTGAAAATGTGAGCAAGAAATTGCATATTCACGATGTACATGTTTTTGTAAGGTAGCCTGTTGAGTGCACATATTTGACTGAAAACCCACGTTATCTCTTAGATTCCCTGTCATACGTAAATTTATTCACATAATAAAATTACATGGTCACAATATTTCATTTAATGGATATGCTCTCTTCTATTCAAGTTGTACTTTAAGCCTTATTCGGATGGCTTTTATATCCTCAACTGTTTCGCGTCTGCAAGGTAACGAAACCCCTCAAATCTACCAGGCCTAGGGGGCATTATGGCACCCCTATCAAACTTTCTCCCGATCTCCGGAACGACAAAAAATGTAGGCTGTCTCTTCACGACTCTTTCGTTTATCGTTTTGGGTTCAATTTGAACCTATCAGCATAACCCTCGGAGTAGCGAATCATGAGTAAATTCAAGATGGATTACCAGAAAAGTGATGTTTTCGTCATTTTTCTTCAAAAGTCCTGCTTTTCTTCGAGAAAAATTCGACAAAATATATTTTATTTCACATCAGACAATTATAGACTAATTTATCATGCAGGTTTTGCGAAAAAAAGCTCACATAAACCGCACATAATTAATAAATTCGAAAAACTGACCGAAAAGCCTTCAAAGCTGCCAGCTTGTTTTTTTTTTTTTTTTACATCTTCTGGTAGAGCTTGACCCAAGGTGTGGTGTATAATGTGGCAAGTTTCAGCCCCCTAGCTCAAGGGGCAAGAAACATATTGCGCCCCCCCCCCGCCTCCCACACGCTTGGACAGCTCCCCAAAAGTCCAGACCTGATAGGGTTAAAAATTCCAAGACACCATGTAAATAATGCAAACCGTTGCGGAGTGTCTAAGTGCAAAATTTGTCTGGTAGGGATTTAGGCAACAAACTGATTCCAAGTTAATTCGTTAAGATATTTCTAGAGCTACATGTGTAATATCTGTATACACATTATGAAAGTTTATTTTGAAAAAAATCAATATCAGAAATATACATACCGAGATGAATAAAATTGTGACTACAAATCTGTACATCGTCAAAAATAAAATGTGCAAATTTTCCGTCACTAATCTATTCATCTATAGTTTAGACTCCTATTTGTGGCTTCAAATCTGAACATTTTCAATAAAAAAATGTAGCGTTTAGTGAAATTTAGTCGTAGTGACGGCTATTCATAGTGATATTTACCATAGCAACACGTTACAGAGATATTTCTTCTGCAGGTTATCAAGTTGATAAATATGGGCTAATAACGGTCCATACCATTCATATCCTTTCAAATATCCCTGAATATATTATTCTGAGATTAAGCAATTGCTATATGTTTTGCTAACAATATTTTCGAATCTATCGGTAGCCGTGACTGAAGAGCCACATCCAGTTCACAGCCCAGTTTTATCATGACACTAGAATGCCAAAAATCAGAATCCTTAGTACAGACAAAAGCGCCAGTTCCGACCCACCAAACTGAAATTTTCATCTATTTCAAAAGAAAAAAAATTGACTGGCAAAATCGTTTTCGGGGTCGCAGTACAATTGTCTATAGAATGTATAAGCAACGTAACTTAGCTGGAGATGAACCGAACTGTAGGGAATATAAGATTGTATTGCTTAATGAGAGGTGTCAGTTCCGAATCTTTCCCCAAAAGTAGGATCCGATCTGGGTATTTCGTTTCGCATGTCTTGGTTTCATAAGTTAACATTTGGCGTTAAAGAACGCGGGTTGGAGGGTGAGAGTGGTAGGGCTGATCGAGCTGATCATATTGGCAAGAAAGATTGAACACTGAAATATATCCGATGTCTTATTAGCCCATACTCACTCAATCAAAAACGCTAAATCGCTGGGACTTTATTTATCTGACCTCTGAATAGCAGATTAAAGAAAAGCATTGCTAATCTGCACTCGAGTTACGAATATACATGCCATGGTAGGACCCAGATTGGCCATCTATGGATGATGGTGGTTCGGAACTGGGTCCGTCAGTTGATGTCAGTGATGGGGCGGGTAGCCTTTAGAGTGACACTGTGGTCAATAAATTTATGACATCTACATGTGTATGTAGTACCATGTGCTAATTTTATGAGGGAAACAAAACATCAAAACTTTGATCGGAAACGCTGGCAGACGATATTGTGTTTTCATGACGGCAGGTAATGGCGTTTGTACTTGCACCGATGTAGTCGTCTGTATGGAGTGGGTCTGCAAAGTTATCTCCTAAAATGTCCAATGAATGCATTATATATGCGCATGCAACAAATGTTTTAAGATTTCGCGTGATCTTGGTTGTGAGAAAAAGCAAAGTTGGGTCGGAACTGGCACTGACACTGCCATTATCATGATTATAAGTCAATATATTCCTTGGTGCAATATTTCGATAACCAGTAGGGAAATACAGATGAGATCAATACCAAAATTCTTAGAAGAAAGGGTTATCACAAATCTGTCTTCTGCCAATGCCAATATTCCATTGGCGTTTCTCATATCAAAAACTATCAGTGACTAGCATAAAGATGCCGCGAATTATTACTATGATTAAAGGAAACCCAAAGTTTTCTAGACGAAGTGATCAACATGCACGGGTGATAAATGTCTCTTGAAACAGTCGAGCATGATTCAATCGAAAACCTTACTTTGACCCTTTCTGAGATACATTACAAGCGTCTAGTCCGTCATTCATAATCCAGCCGTCGTCCATTAGAGAATATCCGCGACGGTGTCAGTTTGGATGTTCTAAGTTTCAGCGTTGCTTAGTTCTCAACTCACAATTTATGTTGGAGCCTGCTAACGGTTTGTCGACTTCAATCAACGCATCTGATATTTACAATTCCTTTCTCGGCGAACCAGACCGGCACTGTCGATCTGCTAGGGAAGTAAAACACAAGCCAACTTCTGGAACGCAATGATTATTATTAAAAATACTCATTTTCTAGTCACGACATGGCCGATACAGCTCAGACAAAGAATGCTTAGGAATAGTAATTGATTCAATCCCTGTGTGTCCAGACGGATCATAATTTGTCCATCAGCCAAACCGGATGATACAGCTTCCGTTTCAGACATCAACAATATCGCGTCTCAGCCAAAGTATATGCTTATACAAACTCAGGAGAGTGAGCATTACAAGTCCTCAATGTCAGATGCGCTTGCTCATACGCATTAAACAGCCACCGTACTACTTCAAGCAAGTTGAGCAACTTTAGGTTTCGGTAGTGTAGACATGGAAAATGAGACAACTGAAACATGAATTCCAGGCAATCACCTAAAAGGTGCGCTGATCCCTCATCCCACTTTTTCCGGTCAAACAGAATATGGTTTGCATGATTTATGTACCGTATATATAATAGACACGGAGGCAGGCATTACAGCAAACATGAAAATGTAGCTTGATCAGCGGCGGCATCACAGCATACATTAAACAGTAGCTTGATCAGCGGCATGGGAAGATCATGCAAATGAGCAAGTGTGATAACAGGTTCTTGGCATGAAAACACATTGATTGGCATATGCTCACCATTATCATTATTTTGTTTGCGACAGGAAAGTAAGCCCAAGGTCCGAAAACGGGTTCAAAATTGGCCTAGGTCAGGTCGAAAATGGGCCCTGCAACATGTTTGTTGACAAATAATCAAAGCACTATGTTGTAACAAATAATTGCGACTACAGAATAAGACACGTGACTCCTAGGACATATGCCCATACATGTACTTGGTAATCGTCTAAAATAGTAATGAAAATAAATTTTAAAGATTTCTTTACACTGTTTTGACATCTGACTTAGTACCGAAAATTGTGAAAGTTCACAAATGCATCTAATCACAAAAACGTCGATTAGTTGTGGACAGAATTGCCTGAAAACAGCCTGAAATATATATGTGGGAAATTTCAGCTCGCTCTGATCATTGTACGGTGGTTAATTTCGAGATATTCCAAACAATTTGTTGTTGTTGTTGTTGTTGTTGTTGTATATCTGTATGCGGGGTGAAACCACCGAAATGGAACAGAATATTTGGATGTAATTTCATTCAGACCGACCTAAGCTGCAATTTTAGGCCAATATATGTACTACAATATGAAGTTCGTTGGTTGGTTACTGTTGAAGGCTGGACCCAGAGTATTTTGCCCACAGTAGACGTGTTGCAGGCCATTTGTGCATTTACGGCCATGTAAGAATTGGGTGTAGAGATAATATCTCGGACGCTCTTGGGTATAGTTCCTGTGATCCATATCCAGACACGCTGCTCATAGTCAGGTCATATATCACAATAATCTGCGAATCGAGAAGCGACAGGGGATCGAGTTTCAATACAG
>JAVTVY010000863.1:0-34369 GCA_036873755.1 Hanleya hanleyi
AATCCATCACTGAAAAAGTGTCCAATAACTAGGCGCAAACTTGCATTTTCATACCGTGGATGGTCACTGCGTTTCAACTATTCCCAGTCTCTCCCCGTATTTTTTCTTCAATATTTTTTTATGACGATTTATCACTAAAGATGTAGTCCTTTATCCAGTGTTACTTTCTCGGCCATACGTGGTTGCATGGCCGACCTGCAGACCCTTATTCGTAAAAAGTGTCCAATAACCGGGCAGTCATGCTAAATGTTTTATTTTCCACATGTCCACTCCTGAGCTCTCAGAGACCACTACCACCGGCGTTTAAAAATATTATTCAGTATGTATTGAATGATTTGTCAATGTCACATCGTCTTCTCATCAATTCCCAGTTACTTGGTATGTGCATGGGAATCCATAAAGTAAATTAGGGGGGGGGGGGGCGATGTGTCAGCCAGGAGGGTGTGCAGGAGTGATTTGGTACTCCCTGATTTCATTTTGCAGACATCCGAGCTTAATCCGTCAGATTTAACCTGGCAGAGATTTGATCATGTTTATGAAAAGTAACCTGAATTTTCACATTGACTAAATCATTGCTAATTTGTTAATTATGTTGATTTGCCGAGGGGGTGGGGGGGTGGACGAGATCATGAAGGATAGGAGAAGGGTGGACACTCAAGGCGGTGCGGTTGCCAACCACACTCCCAAAAGTCAGGTTTTATAATATAAAAAAAAATCAAATTCATCTCAAACAGAACGACAAGTGGTTAAATTGCATATACATGTATCTTACTTTACTTTTTTCCGGTCTGGCTTCTTCGGGTGGATAAGTGCATTTCCCTGCCAAATTCTATACCGTATCTATTTCTAAGTCTATTTCAGAATACAATATATCCAAATTGACACATGGTAGGCAATGCATCCTCTACTATGACCAAAAGCCCCCTATTTTCCTTGAAATTTCTCCAGTAGGCTATACTTGCAACACTGAATGTCAGTTCTTGTGATCACCTACTCCATCCCCTCAATTAGCCACAGGAATCAGCAATGTCGAAGCCAATGCCGTACATGTAGCAAAATAGCAAAAGTAACTTGTTTTTAAGTGTGTTAAATTGGAAATATTTAAATGCCACAACAGTCTCTCTTGTTTGTAAAATTCGAGAGAGCTGTAAATCACTCTCCTGGATTTTTTTTATTGCGATCACTGTATTGTGAGAGAGGTTTATAACCAGGTTGATCTCTGGTTATCACGTAGTCCACGTTAAGTATATACACAACCCAGCTTTATTTACCCTAATCTAGTTAACTAACTTTGACTTTAATTAATTCCAATATACTAGACACAATTATACAGCACTTCTAGTTATTACAGAAACTAAATATATAGTAGCAATCTACATGTACATGAACAAGGGTTACCTATCTTACATCTATTAGCTGCCTTGGCGCTGCATAGTCGCATGCCAAGATGAATTCTAAAAGTTAACTGACTTATTTTCATCTTGTACAATACTTATACCTATTAGAGTTTTATATAGTGAGGTCCACAGGTAGACTAGAGATTCCTAACAATCACAAATTATACAATTTTAACAATTGTTCAAGTAATATTCCAATGACTGGCATGTTTGCCAGTTATCCTGTTCATTTAACATTGACATATCTCAATTAATAACAGTAGGACAGCTCAATTACCTAAATAAACAATAAATGATTATATATATCTGGAATGACAAGGAAGGCACAATTTAACCACAACAGGCAGTGGCTCTTGTCTTGCAACAGTTGTCGAAACTTGTCTAACACCAATGAATGAATGTGAACTTCCAGAGTTAATATGGGATACACAAACTGTTATCAAAACATACTATTACAAAACCAATACTCGTATCCCTATACCTAATTCTAATAATTATACATGTGCTATACAATGTTTATTAAATGCATACAATCTACCAACATGACCAGTAATAAGTGCTACTGCAGGAATCCTAATAGTGGAGACTGCCTACTTGCATGCCCTCCACCTGCTACCTACCTGGGAGGGTGTACATGTATCCCAGCTATTAAACTTGCGTTTTTATTTGATCAACATAAAGATGACATGATGTCATTTTTGTGTTGATCAAATAATATGCAATTTTAATAGCTTGTTTTAAGCGGAGATTATTCATTTATTATCTCGCCTTACGAAGTAAAGGGGAGATATTGTGAGGGGGGAAAGAGGATGCCGTCGTCGGTGCCGGTGTCAGTGTCGGTGTCCCCTGCCTGGAAATTATAAGGTTTTTGGTTTAGCAAATTAAAGAAAAATCTAGAAAAAATAAAAAAAAATAAAAAAAATATGGGGGGTGGGTATGCCACCTGGGGGTACTACCCCTGGGGTGCTCCAATGTTAAAATCCCTATGATAGAGTTTTGCGTTTACCTGAAGTGCACATGTACGTCATCTGTACTTAGAAAGTTTGTTGCAGTTAATTGTCAGCTGTCATTGGATGATTATGAAACTTGGTACACATGTTTCTTATGATTAGAGGATGTACCTGTGCTATTTTTCAGAAGAAATATAAATTTTTCTCCAAATTATGGCAAATGAATGAGTTTTCTGTTTAGGTAAATTGTATATTGTAGGCCTCTACATGTATACATGTACATGTACATGGTAAGTTTGCTGCAGTTGTCAGCTGTCACTGAATGATTATGAAACTTGGTACACATGTTTCTTATGATTAGAGGGTGTACCTCCAAATTATGGCAAATGAATGAGTTTTCTGTTTAGGTGAAATGTACATCTGTACACGGTCACCACAGTTTGCTGCAGTTGTCAGCTGTCATTGAATGATTATGGAAGCTGTCAGCTTTTATTGGATGAGTTTCACACTTGCTACCCAAGTTCAATGTGATTTGACGATGTGCATCTGCTATTTATTTGACATTAAATATGAATTTTGTCCTAATTATTGCAGTTTAGACTTTGTACCTTTCCATTGATCAGGTTTTTATTGGGCAAAAATTTACATGTAGATCTGTACATGGAAAGTTTGTTGAACCTTTCGTGGGATGATTATAATACTTGGTGGACATGTTTCATGTTTTCCTAGGTCACAGTTCTCCAGCAGTAATCCCACACGGGACTGACCTATCCAGCTGTATTCCCAAATGGCATCAATTGGCCTATCCAGCAGTAATGCCACACGAGACTGACCTATCCAGCAGTAATCCCATACGGAACTCAACTATCCAGCAGTAATCCCAGACCGAACTGGTCTATCCAGCAGTAATCCCATTTGGGACTGGCCTATCCAGCAGTAATCTCACACAGGACTGACCTATCCAGCAGTATTAAATCCCAAATAGCACTGGCCTATCCAGCAGTAATGCCACATGGGACTGACCTATCCAGCAGTAATCCCAGACCGGACTGGCCTATCCAGCAGTAATCCCACATGGGACTGGCCTATCCAGCAGTAATTCCACACGGGACTGCAATATGCAGCAGTAATCCCACATGGCAATGACTTATCCAGCCATAATTCTAAATGGGACTGACCTATCCCGCTGTAATCTCACACAGGTTCAGCCTATCCAGCAGTAATCCCACATGGGACTGGCCTCCCCAGCCGTAATCCTACAGGGGACTGGTCTATCCATCACTAATAACACACGAGACTGGTCCACCCAGCAGTAATCCTACACAGGACTGGCCTATCCAGCATTAATCCCATACGAGACTCATCTATCCAGCAGTAATCCAAGACGGGACTGGCCTATCCAGAAGTAATCCCACAGGGGACTGGTCTATCCATCACTAATAACACACGGGACTGGTCCACCCAGCAGTAAATCCTACACAGGACTGGCCTATCCAGCAGTAATCGCACATGGGACTGACCTATCTAGCAGTAATCTCACACTGGACTGCCCTATGCACCAGTAATCCTACGGCACTGACCTATCCATCCTACATGTACATGGGATTAACTTATATGCCAGTAATCCCACAAGGGACTGATGTTATTGTCTGTACCAGATAATCTATTCCAGACATTATTGTCTGTACCACATCACCTATTCCAGACGTTATTGTTTGCTCTACATGTATGCTTTCAATACTGCTGCACCTTCGGCGGATGACCCCGCAAGGCGAGATGTTGGGGTTTTCAGAACGCTTGTTATGAATCGCTGGTGTTCGTGTTATTTATATTTATGGAGGGGGGGGGGGGTGCTCAGGGACACTGTTGAGTTGAGACATGAGTTTACTGTATAAACTGTTATAATCGTATGTGTATATAGAAGTCTGGATTAGATTTCGAATTTCAAGTTGATTGGTTGAACATATCAGAGAATTTAAAACTGTTATCATGCTAATTTGTTGTATATGCATATTGGATAACACAATATTGTGCCAAAATTAAATATCTTTTGTTTGGGGTAACGCTACCTGGCTACCCACCAAAAACAGAGGAGGTCGCCACGGAGGGTCTCTCCGGTCAGAACTCGGACAACCCAAGCTAGATGCTCAGAGTGGTGTTTGCCCTTACAAGGAAGGACAGTTCCAAGGTAAAGAGGGAATCTTCCGACCGGGACAGAGGTCAACCTCGTCAGTCAGAATTGATGGTTCTCAAGCTTAACCTTCAAACCACTAGTCATCCTTTCATCCTTCCCAAGCTTCGAGTCTTCACTCACCTGATTGTAGAACGGTCGACCCTGATGATATAGAAGATCAGCGTCGAAGAAGTCAGTCCTTACGTGAGGTCTACTCCAAGTCCCGACACTTCATCTGACGATCATCCTCAGTCTTCTAAGAACCGGATCCTACTCCTCATCGGATAATCTAGGACTCCGCCTACACCCGACATCATGATCAGGGGAATCTATTTCGGGAGAAACGGCTAGTCGGTTTTGACTTAACCCGTTTTTCTTTGGGGTGAGACATCCAGTCTACAGTGGGCAAGCCTAGTTTCACATTGAGGTCCCTTCCAAGGCCAAGTCAACACGGACCCGGACACTGGAATAGGACACGAGGATAAAGTCATCTCTAATCCGGAATGCGAATTAGGACTCCAGAACAGAACCTGGGACTCCAACATTCAGCGGGATGACAGTAGAGACCGGACCAGACGACGGAGCCGGACACTTACTGAGCATATTCGACTCTACAGGAGTTGGACTCCGACTCCCGATTGTCGACACTTTTCGGCGTTTCCAGAGGCCTTTTTCAAGTTTCGCCTCGATGATCATGGCGGTCCAGGGATATTTCCAGGGACCCCACGGATTATGTAGTACGGCTACATTCAAGCGGCAAGCAGGTTTCCGGCATATGGAACCTGTACCGAGAACCAGACCATCAACACCATGACCCGGAGGTCCGTTGGATGGAACTACAGTCTACTACTCACCCGGGACCTAGCACAGTTTTGGCTAGCTCCAGGTACTCCTCATTACAGTTTCTCAACTACAACTGCTCCTGAGGGCAAGAACAAGCAATCTAAGGATGCTCGTCCCGGAACATCTTCACCCCCTTCCAGAGTGGCGATGCCGGATTCAGTTTCAACCGAGCACATAGAAGTTCACATTCACCGATGCGGAATTCATAACTTAGAGGGGTCCATTAGTCCGGCAACAGATAGCCGACACATCACATGGATACCACGATAGACAAGCAACGCATCATCTTCCTTAGGGATATCTACGCTAAGAAGGCGGTTCCCCTTGCAGGTTGCGGTTGTACAACACATCAGCATTGATTACGAACGTTCAGTACGGTCGTCAGTTGCGTCAAGTTTGGGGGGGAGCAAGATTCCAGTCACTGTCTTCTAGAAACATCGACGCTGGTCCTAGCAGCACGGTATCAGCAATACCATGTCACAACACCAGGTGTTTCACATCACTCCAGGGTTCCCACCGACAGCTTCCTCCAAGTCCTACAAGGTACTACAACCGGAAGATCACTTTTCCACGGAGGCACCGGGACCCGCAACGGCCGAACCCCCACGTCTGCTATGGTCCAGATTTTCCTTGCAGACCAGGGTTTTTCTCCAGGACCAATTGTACAGACAATGACAGCAGCAAGCTACTATTTACTGTACAGTCGCATCAAGCCCGGAGAATGTACCATAGTAGAGGACCTGTGGCCAACACTGTTTCTGTTCCAGCAACAGCTGGTTTTTCCTTCTGCATCTGTATCAGGGCAGGGAATCTCAGTCAAGCAGTACACAGGGGTATCACTCAGCATCATCCAGGGTTGTCAAGTTCACCCACGGAACCGACTACATTCCAGCATTTCAGCTTTCCATGGTCTTCACCTTACAGTCTCGCCGAACACATCAATTACCACCCAAGGAGACCTGGATGTGGTACTAGGGCATTCTTACGCCTGCCATTCGAACCAGTTCTACCAACTACAGTCAAGATCCTGTCCTGCAAGACAGCTCCATGACAGTCTTCACTACGCAATCAGAGCATTGCGCAGTAGAACCTAGTTCCTTGACAGGGATGACAGACTGGTCAACCAGATCCTTTCATCCCATCCCGGATTTCGTCATTTAGAACGATTCCACACGTCAGGGACCAGACGTCCAAAGACTGTACCAGATTCCAGCGCTAACAGATTTCGTGTACCTGCTGGAGGAGAAGAGGTTTTTATATCCAGTCAGAGGCCTGGAGCACTCTTTATAGAACCGACAAGGGGTTCCAGCTGTCTTCCTCTCTCATCACTTCTAACAGACCCATCAGCGGACATCACTAGTCCATGATCACCGTCTGGGTTGAAGAAGACTGCCGACTGGTTTAACCAACTCGCCATCAACGCTCCTTCTCCTTTATGGAGACATCGTCTCACAAGATTAGAGCCAGTGTGACGTCCGGGCCACTTTGGGGAAAACTTATCGTGGAACGATACTGTTGACACCTGCGCTTGGACGATCAATTCAACTCCTGCTGATTGCTATCTTCAGACATGTCTGTACAGACAGATAGGATGACTACACTGGACCTATAGCTACAGCCCAGGGTATAGTCTACCACTCCTATCAAAAAAGGGGGGGGGGGGCACCGATCAAGCAAGCAAGATCCTGACAATTCCACAAGCATAGAGGACAGACCATGCCGGAGACGAAGGGACTTCAAGGCATCACGATGGCATCTGATTATCTAGCCAAGTATGCGAGCAAAGGGTAGGAACAGAGTCCACCTCTCGCCGCATTACTTGTAATACCTCGAACTCCCTACGCCTCTATACGACACAGGAATTATCAGGATATTACTGGGCATATTAGATTTACAAAATCAGAACAAGGCGTGCTCCGCTTAATCCAAAAGCAAGTCACAAGGCCGGCTACCCAACCTCCTCTGTTGGGAGTCTGGCATTTAAGTGATAACAGGTGAAGATTTGAGACACAAACATTAAACATTTATAAATAATGTTAGTGTTTGTTATCAAATCAAACCTGGTATCAACGTTGATTTGCCCAACCCATCCTCCCCTCTTTGCTCGGCCTTGACTCAAAACAGGTCTCGCTCAACATGGGAAAAAGAGTGATGGACATGCGCGGAGAGCACGCCACCTGGCGGACAATCGACGCAGCGATCAAGGGAGATAATTTTGTTTGCAGGAGATCTCCAAATGGAGGATATTGGCATTTAAGTGATAACAGGTTTGATTTGATAACAAACACTAACATTATTTATAAATGTTTAATATTTAACATGCATAAACAAGAAAAACATTTTATACGTTTTCTCTGGGTTGTGGGTCGAATTTGTCACATTTTCATACATTTCATGGAGTTTTTTTACCCCTCAGCCTATTAGGCTGTGGGGTCTTGTCGTCTGCAAGTACGTCTAGTCGGTCGTCTGGTCGTCAGTCGTCAACAATTCTTGTCACCGGTCTAGAAGCCAAACCGTTTCTTTTAGAGACTTCAAATTTGGTATACAGGATTGTTGGGTGGTCAGCCACAAGCCCATCGAATTTGGAAAATTTGTGATGAATTTTGCTGTTTCCATGGCAATGTCATGGAAAATTCGTCAACAATTTGTGTGACCGGTCTAGAAGCCAAACCGTTGCTTCTAGAGACTTCAAAATGGGTATGCAGGATTGTCGGGTGGTCAACCACAAGCCTATTGAATCTGGACCCGATTGGTTGGAAACTTTGGCGGCCATCTTTAATTTATGCGAAACCGTCACAGCTTTCTCGTTACCAAGATATCTTTATAACGACTTACCCTTGGCACACCAAACTTGCCATGCATATCCATATGCTCGTGACCCAGAACCCTATTGAATCTGGACCCGATTGGCTGGAAACTTTGGCGGCCATCTTTAATTTATGCGAAACCATGAATCTCGGAAACCATTTCGCTGTTCAGTGTGAAACTTGGTATAGATTATCGATACATCAAGAAACTTTAAAGGAACGACCAAACCAGTTTCCCTGATTGGGCGGAAATCTTGGCGGCCATCTTTAATTTATGCAAAATTTTTAATGATACCATTTAAGTGTTCTATATGAAACTTGGTATAAAACATCGATGTATTAAGAGACTCGCAATGCATAACCACATCAGTTTCTCTGAATGACGGGAAGGATAGGCAGCCATCTTTAATTTATGCAAAATCATTAATGATCTCTATCTCTGTGGGATATTGGATGGTACATGTATGCATATATTTTCAATAAAATTTTTATTGAAATAGATTTTTTTCCTAAATGTTTTTCTCTTTCATTTTGACTCAAATAAAGTCATTACCTTTGATGTCAAGCCGAGTTACTACAGTTTTAATTTTCTACCATACGCTGACCTCTATGACATAGAAAAAGAGGTCATAATTTTCATAATTTATTGAATATACATGCAGACATCTACCATCCAGTATCAAACATGCCAAGCAACTGCATGTGACGTTTCGTGCCGTGCCCACTTAACAGGACAAATCTGCTTTATTACTGTCACAGGCAAAGACGTTTTTCCCATGTAAATATCACATATCCTTTATGGACACCTGATACTCATTATCAACTCCAAAGGATATGTGATGTTAATATGTGATGGTAGACCTAATAAAGCTGATATTTTTCAAACAAAAACCCCCTAAATTCAAGTTAGATCTCGATGCTGAGAAACCAGCTGGTTGTATACAAACGGAAATCTGATCTTGATCAAAATGTGTATGCAACTGACCATTGCAACTGCAAGTACATGTACCATGCAGTGTCTCATGTTGATATGGAGAAGCGACTTCTTCAGTTTGCACATCCACATTATCGTTTACATCACTGTCGCTGCTAGACTCCATGGATGTTTCTGTACCAGTACTCTAAACTGAAAGAGTAATCGAACATTGGTCGATTCATCCGACATATTTTCTCTCAACTTCGACAGTTTCCTGACGTTCCCCTAAAGCGCAACTGACGTTACGAACAGCGCCAAATGTTGGAAAATCAGGGGAAGATAAGCGATGGCTTTTTTCATTTTGATTTCGAACAGCAGATTTATATTCGCAAATTTAGAGCAAACTACGCTCCTCAAATTCAAAATAACTCGTCAGATGATTCGCAACTTACGAAGAAGATACATGTTGTATTGCAAATCGAAAAACCTTTGCAGTTAACCTTGAAACTGTATATGAACATTAAAAACACAGAAAAATGAACTCTAAGAAGAAAGCTTCAGAACTCTTTCTTGTGGTGTAAGAGCTCTTGTACTGTCTGAACCAGATGCAGAGCAGGTCAATTTCTTCAGCATTTCTATATGTATCTAGTTGATCTTTCTGGTCAAATATTTGACCCCTAGGTTCAAACACAGGGTGTTTAGTTACAAATGGCTTCAGACTATTTTGACAGTCATAACTGTGAACCAATCACTGATGTGCTATCTATGCAAATGAGAATATGGAATTGGTACCCAAACAGAGACAGCCACTCACCATGTATGCACGGTCCAGATAGAAAATTTGCATTTAACAGAAAATGTAGATAAAACACAAATATCCAGTCTCGGACAGAGCTGAAAAGCAATAGGTGTCTTCCCCTAGACAGAAGCAATAGGAACAACAAATTAAAGTTGATTGACGAAGGCATTCAGAAGCTGTCCGACGAAAAAGATTGAACAAAAGGGAACTTTGCATTTTAGGAGATTTGCATATAATAACAAACGTAGATAAAACACAAGTATCCAGTCACAGACAGAGGTTAAAAACAATAGGTGTCTTCCCCTAGACAGGAGCAATATAAACCACAAATGAGAAGAACTTTGATTGACGACTTCAGGCATTCAGAAGCTATCTGACGGAAAAGATTGAACAAATGGGAAATTTGGATACTACAAGATTTGTCGATAAAAACTCAGTTCCCAGTTTCGCACATCCGCTGAAAAATAATAGGTGCGTTATCCTAGACAGGATGTCCACCATGTCCACCATAAATTTGAAGTTGATTGACAAAGTCATTTAAAAGTTATCCGATGGAAACAAAAAGTGAGCGAAAGCGGAAGAAGAAAGAAGAAAATGACCAACACATAAGATTAGGAGAGCCCACTTTTAGCCTGACTCAATTTTGAATCAGTTTGCATACCTCGAGCTTTCTCCCCCCCCCCCCCAAAAAATGATAAGGGTTGGCCTATATGTCAATCACTGTGTCTATGTCAATAACCTGTTATCACACTTGTGCATTTGCATAATCTTCCCTTGCCACTGATAAAGCTACACTTTCATGCATGCTATAATCCCAGCACACAGCTCACGTGAAAACATTTTATGTGAAGTTTATTTTATATGGTATCATACATGTACATAAATCACACAAACCATATCTTACTCGACTAAAAAATCGGGATGAGATTCATGTTGTTTTCATCGTCATAAAATGGTGTCTTGGTCATTATTGCGTAGGAATTTGCTGAAATTTTTTTTAGACTCGCACAATTTATTTAGACTCAGTCGGGTAACCAGAAACAGACATATATTTCTTTTTGGCCTGACCCTGCCCTTTTTCCTCCTCGTCTGACCCTATCCTCCTCCTCTGAACCTGCTCTTTCCTACACCTCTGATGCTGCCCTTTCCTTCTCCTCCTTTGGCCCTAACCTTCTCTCCTCCTCATCTGACCGGGTCTGTTCCTCGACCTCCTCTGACCCGCCCCTTCCTCCTTTAAATCTCCCTCCTATCTAAACCTCTTCCCTGCTCCTGTGGCTTAAAGTACTCACTTTCCCACTACTTCTGACATATTATACATTGTCCTGCAGGATTTCATTTATTTGTTTCCGAGTCTTTTTGGAAGTTGACTGGAAATATATTATATGTTAAACATGAGTATAAACTTCCAATGAGGGGGCATTGGAGTGTTATGTACAGAAGGGGAGGGATGGCTAAAACAATTAAACTTTGGATTTGTAGTTGTAGGGGAAGGTTGGGGGAGGGGGGTGGTAAAAAATCTAAATATTTTGCATATGTAATAATTTATTGCGCTCCTAGACTCATGTGTGTGGGTTTTTTCAGCATTTCATCATCAGTATTTTTGAAAGAACCTATTTATATAGCATAAAAAAAGCCGAACTGGTCTTATGATACTAGCGTAACAGTTTCATCATTTTTTTTGTCTTTCAGATAGTAGTACCAGGCAATGTGATTAAATCAGAACATGAAAGTCCTCATGCTCCTTCAACAGTGCTGACCAATCCTCTCTGCTCAGGAAAGAATCATGGGAGACAGTTGAGATATCTATAGACTATAGTGCATATAAAACACTTGTGCGTATTGATAAACTTGGACATTTTTATCTCCACAACAAATATTACTATCATTATCACTGGTTATTGTACATTAATTAATATACAGGGTGTTCCAGAAGTCTTGGTCACATTTCAAATCCTCGTATCTGCTGAGCCATGAATGGTAGTAAGATGAAACTCGTACCATTTGAAAATGAAAGTCATTAAGTTTTGTGTAATGCTAATGATGTTGCCATATGCATTTGTATATCCTCAATAGTTTTCAATATATTCAATGTCAAAATGTGACCAAGGATTCTGGAACACCCTGTATATGCTCTCCAGTTCATCATGATCATGGCTGCCAAGGACGGATCATTCCAATCATCTTGGAAATATTGTACTTGGTTCTCTTCCTAGTATCTATTGTGGCCGATAAGGGACATCGCTGCATTGTTTCAGGTATGTGGTTTGGTAACACGACGGCAGGATGCGAAGCGCGAAGTCAAACACAAAGGCAGGATGCGAAGTGCGAAGGCAGGATGCGAAGCGCGAAGTCAAACACGAAGGCAGGATGCGAAGTGCGAAGTCAAACACGAAGGCAGCATGCGAAGCGCAAAGTCCAACAGGAAGGCAGGATGCGAAGTGCGAAGACGAAGGCAGGATGCGAAGTGCGAAGTCAAACACGAAGGCAGGATGCGAAGCACGAAGTCAAACACGAAGGCAGGATGCGAAGCGTGAAGTCAAACACGAAGGCAGGATGCGAAGCGCGAAGTCAAACACGAAGGCAGGATGCGAAGTGCGAAGTCAAACACGAAGGCAGGATGCGAAGTGCGAAGTCAAACACGAAGGCAGGATGCAAAGCGCGAAGTCAAACACGAAGGCACGATGCGAAGTGCGAAGTCAAACACGAAGGCAGAATGCGAAGCGCGAAGTCAAACACAAAGGCAGGATGCGAAGTGTGAAGTCAAACACGAAGGCAGGATGCGAAGCGCGAAGTCGTGTTTGGACTTCGCGCTTCGCATCCTGCCTTCGCACTTCGCATCCTGCCTTCGTGTTTGGACTTCGCGCTTCGCATCCTGCCTTTGCACTTCGCATCCTGCCTTCGTGTTACCAAACCACATACCTGAAACAATGCAGCGATGTCCCTTATCGGCCACCATAAGTATCAGTTGTACTTGGTTTTCTTTCTATTATCAATTGATCTATCTACCATGTTGTGTATTACTGTGATGGAACGTACTCTTTTAACGATTGATTGTTTAGCACATCCATTCAAATGAATTGAATTATGTATGATTTTGCAAATATCAGTATGTAAATTCAATGGACAGTGAATACAATAAAGTGGAATAAAATAAAACAGTTGATATGGACTGCTTGAATCTTTTAGACTCGTACAGTAAAGTGTGATGAGACTAGTACACTACCCATTTTGCACTAGCCAATCAGATCATTGCCGTTTAAAACTGTCCAAGGGGAAAGGTGTAGGATTTGTGTGTACACATCTTGCACATGTGCACAATAATGTTACATCAGGTCATCAGGAAGTGGCCTCGATTCATTCTTACATCATCATGTCACCCGAAGATGGAAGGTCATCCCACACATCCCTAGCTTTAGTTCTGAGTGAGTGATGATGTTACTGTGATAGGTCAAAGATCAACAACACAATGTCTCATGTCATTTTATTTTGTTATCCATTTGTAAACGAAGGGATGAAATCCATCTGAACCATGCTGCTATTCTTAACGATTGGTTGAATTTTCTTCCATTTTCCTCAAAACAGACCATGAATATGACAGATTCCATTTAAACTTTGAATTGACCAATCAAATGTTCTAAAATTGGAACATATCCCATGATGCAAAGTTGTTTCTATGAAACTCCATTTGGAAAACACTCATGGGAAACACGCTATGATATAGCATTGAACTATTTCATCACTGTGTCAGTACTGTTTTACTACTGTAATATTTTACAGTACTGATACAGTACTGAAATATTACAGTACTGATAAAGTGCTGAAATATTACAGTACTGATAAAGTGCTGAAAGATTTCAGTACTGTTTCAGTACTATTTCAGTACTGGAATATTTCAGTACTGTTTCAGTACTGAAATTTTACAGTACTGATACAGTACTGAAATATCACAGTACTGATAAAATGCTGAAAAATTACAGTACTGAAACAGTACTGAAACAGTACTGTAATATTTCAGTACTGTTACAGTACTGTACAATTTCAGTACTGACTCAGTACTGTAATATTTCAGTACTGTTTCAGTACTGAAACAGTACTGTTATATATCAGTACTGTTTCATTGCAGTTATATTTCAGTACTGTTTCAGTACTTTGGTAGAAATGTACTGAAACAGTACTGACGCTATTTTTGCTGTGTACACTGAATGAAAGATCTATCTCCCGCGTATCCAAAAATGTAAGCAAATAGTTTTAGCGATTTTTTCTACTCGACTAAATCGGCATTCAACCTGCGCATCACTGTCTCTCAAGCGTGCCGCCATTTAGGCTCGGATCGTCTAAGCGTGTGACGTCACCCGGGCCACGCCGCTCTCTAGCGGGGAAGATGAAAATATAATGACATTGCATGGAGATATATTACAAACCAAGCCTTTCTTACATTGGAACGATTACAATTTGACAGGAATAGGAACCGAACGTCGTGATATGACTGAAATAGTGTTGAAAGACTGAAAAACTCACTCCAATTTATTGTATCAGCCTCACTGTGCAAAAGTTCTTCTCTGATTAGTCTGGAGTAAAATCCTGCCGACCGACGTTATGCACCCACTGTTTTAGTACATCTGATGAAATGTCACGGTCTTTGGAAGGTTTGTATTCCCAGTTCTGTTAGAACAGCCAAACGCCACACACTGCGGCATGATGCCCGTGTATTTGTGGAATATTGGCACACTACCACTATCAAACTATAACGGTACCGGTATACAAAGTATAGACCTGCAGTTCCGAGAGTTTCGCTTACTTTAACGTACTGGGCGAAAGTGAGCATGAGCCCGGCTGACGTCACGAAGCGATGCGCGCAATATGTTTTCGGCATTTCTGATTGGTTAAAATAGACGCAAGCCCCTGTAATGGCGGCACTTATGAATCTGTCCAGTTTTCATGTTTCGATAGGAATAGATCGGCGGTAAAAAATTGCAAAAAATATTTGCTTACATTTTTGGATACAAGGGAGATAGATCTTTCGTTCAGTGTATACATTAGTCATATGTTTTCTTCTCCTTTAAAGCTTAGGCAGATGTTACCTTGAGTTACGCAACACCAATCTTCTGGAAAGGTGTATCATACATGTTTACTTAGGTAAGCCTATTGATTTGGGTGCTAAAATGTCAAAGGTCAAGGTCATAATACACAAAAAATCACAATTTGAGGTGTTAGTTCTATTTATCTTCAGTTTATAGAAATGTTGACTGTTTCACTGTAAAGTAGGCAATATGGGGTCAAAAGGTCAAAGGTCAGCTTCACAATGGCCGTAAAATATAATTGTTTTTAGATATTTAAAAAATTGCGGACTTCTAGTACATGAAATTGGTGTATCATCCAGCGCATACTGTGCACTTTGTGAAGTGTGTGCAGGGTGGGGCATATGTGTTCCTATGGAAAGTGTCATTCTGCTCTACTTGTATCAGCCCTGTCCTGTTAAGCTCACAATGGTCATATCTTTTCTTCTCACCCTATGAACAAATCTGCTGTGAAGGGAGAAATCCTTGTAGAATAGCTGTAAATTCACTGAGATATGATGTGACTTCCTGCCATTTCACCTGGCTAACTCTTTAAGTCTTTCATTGTCAAGAGGCAATATACACCTTGGGTGATAAACAGTGGCTGATTATGCTATAACCTCACACTAATCCCCTCAACAACCTCCTTATTTTGTCTTCAGGATTTAAAGATACTTGACTTTATCTCCGGTTTTAATAAGTTGGTTTTAGAGAACTAGACATTGTTTGTTGTCTGGATTAGGTGGAGAGAGAATTAGCGGAGTATTTTGTGCTTTCTGCTTTGATAATCTGTGTGTACACATAATCTAGTTTCACTGGCAGAAAAAAATTGCAAACGGCAGATAGTTTGTCTATTGAGACACCAAACATGACAGTTTCTGTGATGTTCATGCTTATGAATCCAGAACTGTTCCATGTGCTGATGTACCTTGAGAGCCGCTGACCAAATGTTTGTATTAAAATTAATATTGTTAAATAATTTAAGAATTATGGTAAATGATGTGATTAAATTCAATCACCCTATGAACATTCTGGGCTGACATAGATTTTCAATGAGATACGTGTATGTACTGTAATTCAACAGGATCACTCTCACCATGGATTTCCAGATGCAAAGTACATGTATCTTATCCAATCAGTAAATCATTTGTGAAAGTATTGAGAAGCAGGGAGCTGCAAACACAGACTATTGCAGTCGTCTTGAATAATTCAATTTCAGCATGCATCTCTTCTAAAAACGTTAGAGTGAGTTACTATCTCATAATTTAAGATAACCTGATGAATTTTCATAATGTTATTAACCTTGACTGAATCCTTATGTTTGGCCTGATTTTGTCACAGGCCAATGAAAATCCAGAATTTCATTTTGAATATTTGAATTGACCAATCAAGTGCTTTAGAACATGAAGATATCCCATGATGCATGGTTATTTCTATAAAACTCTGTTGGAGATTGTCTGTCACAAGAGAAGCAATTGAGTACATGTGCGTGTGTAACAAGATAGTGAATGAGACAAGCTAACCTGGTATGTACATTTTCCACATTGGTGTGATGTTTTGCACCCTCTTTTTCATATTTCGTATAGCAAGATCCATTGGGAAGTATGGTGGTGGCTTGTGCCGTGGGCATATGGAATGTTTTTCCAAGTGCAAGATGCAATGTAGCTACACTGTGAATATTCAAATTTGTCAGTGACATAACAGTGTTGAAGGATTATTCTTGAATCTACCTTCTCTAAAAGATCAAAGTTAATTCCCATATTAATTAACTTGTTTAAATTGAAATGGTGAAAGGTGTTTTAATAATATACATTGTATAATGATTGACATGGAACAAGCATGAATTGGTACAGTCGATTCCCTTAAGCTATAGATCCCCTAGACTACAGTTGTAACATCGTACAAACAGTACCCAATCAATACTTAACACTTCACTTGTGTGAAATGACAGGACGTAGATCTCTAGTTGTTCCTGTTCTCTGATTGATGCCAACGTGTTAAACAATATCATTGTAGCCTGGAGCTCAAGTTTGTATATCCGTCACAGACTTGGAATCTCCACAACCAAGCATATATGTTCTTGAGAATATAAAAAGGGCATTTCTCCACTCCAGTCTTTCTTCTACTCCTGTCTGGACAAAAACTGATCTAGACGAGTGCACATTTGGAATCCTAGAAAAATGTGGATAACTTTGTGTCTTCGCTGGTATATTAACCTCTGCAAAAGTTTGATCGTCTGCCTTGATTTCTTAATGCAGACACTAATCTCCCTATTAGTAGACAGCCGGTGTGCACAAAACCACACCCCCAGCATGTCCCACTCAATGTGATTATTATGCCCCCCCTCTAACTAGAGGGGGGGCATATAGCGATCGCTTTGTCCGTCCGTCTGTCCATCTGTCCGTCCGAATTTCTTGTCCGCGCAATATCTCGATTAATATTTGATGGACGAGATTGAAACTTGCATGTGGCCAGTGCCTCGTAGATGTGCAGCGTTGAGTTTTCTCCGAGTTCCGGTATAATTTTCAAGAGTTATGGCCCTTTTTCTGAAATCACTGAATGGGACTTGTCCGGGCTGGATCTTGGTTAATATTGTATGGACAAGTATGAAATTTGCATGATATGTGGTCAGTGCCCCACAGTTGTGCAGCGTAAAGTTTCACTTATATTTTCAAGAGTTATGGCCCTTTGTTCCTGAATTCTCCGTGAATTGGGACCAATTCCCCACTGAATGGGAGAATTGTACTGGATGATTGAAGCTGTTGTCTCAGATGAACCAGTCATCTTGGTTTCAGCTGCAAAAATTGTATCTGGAATGAATCTGATTTATATTCTATGGTTTCTCTTTGGATGATGGAGTTATTTGGATTAAGCATCTGTTTCGTATATGCTTAACAGATGAAAAAGTGGATGAATTGGACAAAATTCTCCAATGTACATTTGGTATGTCCTCTTTTATTATGCCGAGAAAGAACTTGAATCAGTTCAAGTGGCAAAATGTTTTTAGCCCACCATCATCAGATGGTGGGCTGTTCAAATCACTTTTTGTCCGTGGTCCGTGGTCCGTCGTCCGTCCGTCCGTAAACAATTCTTGTTATCGCGATTTCTCAGGAACTACTTTATGGATCTTTCTCAAATTTGGTACACAGGTTCCCCTTGTGGTCTAGTTGTCCAAGATACCTTTTTTGGTCCGATTCGAAAATCCAATATGGCCACCAGGCAGCCATCTTGGATTTCCCCATGAAACCTTATCGCGATTTCTCAGGAACTACTGCATGGATCTTTCTCAAATTTGGTACACAGTTTCCCCTTGGGGTCTAGTTGTGTAAGATACCTTTTCTGGTCCGATTCGTAAATCCAATATGGCCACAAGGCAGCCATCTTGGATTTCCCCATGAAACCTTATCGCGATTTCTCAGGAAGTATTGCGTGGATCTTTCTCAGATTTGGTACACAGGTTCCCCTTGGGGTCTAGTTGTGCAAGATACCTTTTTTGGTCCGATTCGAAAATCCAATATGGCCACCGGGCAGCCATCTTGGATTTCCCCATGAAATCTTGTTATCGCGATTTCTCAGGAACTACTGCATGGATCTTTCTCAAATTTGGTACACAGGTTCCCCTTGTGGTCTGGTTGTGCAAGATACCTTTTCTGGTCCGATTCGAAAATCCAATATGGCCACCAGGCAGCCATCTTGGATTTCGCCATGAAACTTTATCGTCATTTCTCAGGAAGTACTGCATGGATCTTTCTCAAATTTGATACACAGGCTCCCCTTAGGGTCCAGTTGTGCAAGATACCTTTTTCGTTCCGAATCGAAAATCCAATATGGCCACAAGGCAGCCATCTTAGATTTCTCCATGAAACCTTGTTATCGCGATGTCTCAGGAACTACTGCATAGATCTTTCTCAAATTTGGTACACAGTTTCCCCTTGGGGTCTAGTTGTGCAAGATACCTTTTTTGGTCCGATTCGAAAATCCAATATGGCCACCAGGCAGCCATATTGGATTTCCTCATGAAAATTTATCGTCATTTCTCAGGAAGTTACTGCATGGATCTTTCTCAAATTTGTTACACAGGTTCCCCTTGGTGTCTAGTTGTGCAAGATATCTTTCCCGGTCCGATTTGAAAATCCAGTATGGCCACCAGGCAACCATCTTGGATTTCTCCATGAAACTTTATCGTCATTTCTCAGGAACTACTGCGAGGATCTTTCTCAAATTTGGTACACAGGTTCCCCTTAGGGTCTCGATATGCAAGATGCCTTTCTGGTCCGAATCGAAAATCCAATATGGTCACCAGGTGGCCATCTTCGATTTTCCCATTTTGTTATCGTGATTTCTCAGGAACTACTGCATGGATCTTTGTTAAATTTGGTACACAGGTTCTCCTTGTCTAGTTGTGCAAGATACCTTTTTCAGTCCGAATCGAAAATCCAATATGGCCACAAGGCGGCCATCTTGAATTTCCCCTTGAAACATTGTTATCGTGAATGCTCAGGAAATATTTCATGGATCTTTCTGAAATTTGATACACAGGTCCCACATGGGGCCTAGTAGTGCAAGATACCTTTTTTAGTCCGATTTGAAAATCCAAGTTACGCTTCAAATTAATATGGTATTCTCGAGTTGTGACGTTGCATCACAAGAGTCGGCGGATCAAACGGTGGGGCATATTCTATATATTGACTATAGAGAATATCCATACCTTCACCTTCCATATCAAGGAGTTCAAATAATTCAGAATTAAAATGTATTTCTTCAAATTTTAAATCAGTTTTCTTTAGTCCATGCAGTAGCAAGTGAACTGCTCCACCCTTTCGTCTGCCGGCGGGTCGGCTACATGAAGGGACGTCACTCTTGTGACTCAACGTCCCAACTCAACAACTGTAGACTACTGCATGTTTTGATCCAAGGAAGATAATCAGGATTCAGGCACTTTTGAAGTTTCAACATTACTGCGCAGACCGGATCCCTTGTACCATCTTACTATTTGTTTCATAGCTCATGCCAAAGTGTCAAAGAGATTGGTCCTCGCTTCCAGTACCCAATGATGACACGTGCAAAAAAAAAAATACTACAAAACTTTCACTTTCAGACTAACTTTGCTCATTTCTCTTGTATTATAACAACCGACATAAGTACAGTTTCTAGAAATCTTGAAACTCCTGAAACTTAGATTATATCTTGGTGTTTTTCAGTGTCCCTTTTCTGATCTTTTTCGCTCAGATTCGAAATTCTGTAAACAAAATTACAAATCAATCGTTTTTTCTTAGTAACAATGGACAAAAAGATCCTCTAGTCATTAGCTTACAATTATCGGACAATGGTGGGCGCCAAGATCCTTCAGGATTTCTCGTTTTCTTTGACAGTGTGTCCTTCCATTCCTCCATCCCTGTGTCCATCCTTCTTCTATACTGCTTAAAGGAGAAGAAAACATATGACTAATGTATACACTGAATGAAAGATCTATCTCCCGTGTATCCAAAAATGTAAGCAAATATTTTTAGCGATTTTTTCTACTCGACTAAATCGGCATTGAACCTGCGCATCACTGTCTCTCAAGCGTGCCGCCATTTAGGCTCGGATCGTCTAAGAGTGTGACGTCACCCGGGCCACGCCGCTCTCTAGCGGGGAAGATGAAAATATAATGACATTGCATGGAGATATATTACAAACCAAGCCTTTCTTACATTGGAACGATTACAATTTGACAGGAATAGGAACCGAACGTCGTGATATGACTGAAATAGTGTTGAAAGACTGAAAAACTCACTCCAATTTATTGTATCAGCCTCACTGTGCAAAAGTTCTTCTCTGATTAGTCTGGAGTAAAATCCTGCCGACCGACGTTATGCACCCACTGTTTTAGTACATCTGATGAAATGTCACGGTCTTTGGAAGGTTTGTATTCCCAGTTCTGTTAGAACAGCCAAACGCCACACACTGCGGCATGATGCCCGTGTATTTGTGGAATATTGGCACACTACCACTATCAAACTATAACGGTACCGGTATACAAAGTATAGACCTGCAGTTCCGAGAGTTTCGCTTACTTTAACGTACTGGGCGAAAGTGAGCATGAGCCCGGCTGACGTCACGAAGCGATGCGCGCAATATGTTTTCGGCATTTCTGATTGGTTAAAATAGACGCAAGCCCCTGTAATGGCGGCACTTATGAATCTGTCCAGTTTTCATGTTTCGATAGGAATAGATCGGCGGTAAAAAATCGCAAAAAATATTTGCTTACATTTTTGGATACAAGGGAGATAGATCTTTCGTTCAGTGTATACATTAGTCATATGTTTTCTTCTCCTTTAAAGCTTAGGCAGATGTTACCTTGAGTTACGCAACACCAATCTTCTGGAAAGGTGTATCATACATGTTTACTTAGGTAAGCCTATTGATTTGGGTGCTAAAATGTCAAAGGTCAAGGTCATAATACACAAAAAATCACAATTTGAGGTGTTAGTTCTATTTATCTTCAGTTTATAGAAATGTTGACTGTTTCACTGTAAAGTAGGCAATATGGGGTCAAAAGGTCAAAGGTCAGCTTCACAATGGCCGTAAAATATAATTGTTTTTAGATATTTAAAAAATTGCGGACTTCTAGTACATGAAATTGGTGTATCATCCAGCGCATACTGTGCACTTTGTGAAGTGTGTGCAGGGTGGGGCATATGTGTTCCTATGGAAAGTGTCATTCTGCTCTACTTGTATCAGCCCTGTCCTGTTAAGCTCACAATGGTCATATCTTTTCTTCTCACCCTATGAACAAATCTGCTGTGAAGGGAGAAATCCTTGTAGAATAGCTGTAAATTCACTGAGATATGATGTGACTTCCTGCCATTTCACCTGGCTAACTCTTTAAGTCTTTCATTGTCAAGAGGCAATATACACCTTGGGTGATAAACAGTGGCTGATTATGCTATAACCTCACACTAATCCCCTCAACAACCTCCTTATTTTGTCTTCAGGATTTAAAGATACTTGACTTTATCTCCGGTTTTAATAAGTTGGTTTTAGAGAACTAGACATTGTTTGTTGTCTGGATTAGGTGGAGAGAGAATTAGCGGAGTATTTTGTGCTTTCTGCTTTGATAATCTGTGTGTACACATAATCTAGTTTCACTGGCAGAAAAAAATTGCAAACGGCAGATAGTTTGTCTATTGAGACACCAAACATGACAGTTTCTGTGATGTTCATGCTTATGAATCCAGAACTGTTCCATGTGCTGATGTACCTTGAGAGCCGCTGACCAAATGTTTGTATTAAAATTAATATTGTTAAATAATTTAAGAATTATGGTAAATGATGTGATTAAATTCAATCACCCTATGAACATTCTGGGCTGACATAGATTTTCAATGAGATACGTGTATGTACTGTAATTCAACAGGATCACTCTCACCATGGATTTCCAGATGCAAAGTACATGTATCTTATCCAATCAGTAAATCATTTGTGAAAGTATTGAGAAGCAGGGAGCTGCAAACACAGACTATTGCAGTCGTCTTGAATAATTCAATTTCAGCATGCATCTCTTCTAAAAACGTTAGAGTGAGTTACTATCTCATAATTTAAGATAACCTGATGAATTTTCATAATGTTATTAACCTTGACTGAATCCTTATGTTTGGCCTGATTTTGTCACAGGCCAATGAAAATCCAGAATTTCATTTTGAATATTTGAATTGACCAATCAAGTGCTTTAGAACATGAAGATATCCCATGATGCATGGTTATTTCTATAAAACTCTGTTGGAGATTGTCTGTCACAAGAGAAGCAATTGAGTACATGTGCGTGTGTAACAAGATAGTGAATGAGACAAGCTAACCTGGTATGTACATTTTCCACATTGGTGTGATGTTTTGCACCCTCTTTTTCATATTTCGTATAGCAAGATCCATTGGGAAGTATGGTGGTGGCTTGTGCCGTGGGCATATGGAATGTTTTTCCAAGTGCAAGATGCAATGTAGCTACACTGTGAATATTCAAATTTGTCAGTGACATAACAGTGTTGAAGGATTATTCTTGAATCTACCTTCTCTAAAAGATCAAAGTTAATTCCCATATTAATTAACTTGTTTAAATTGAAATGGTGAAAGGTGTTTTAATAATATACATTGTATAATGATTGACATGGAACAAGCATGAATTGGTACAGTCGATTCCCTTAAGCTATAGATCCCCTAGACTACAGTTGTAACATCGTACAAACAGTACCCAATCAATACTTAACACTTCACTTGTGTGAAATGACAGGACGTAGATCTCTAGTTGTTCCTGTTCTCTGATTGATGCCAACGTGTTAAACAATATCATTGTAGCCTGGAGCTCAAGTTTGTATATCCGTCACAGACTTGGAATCTCCACAACCAAGCATATATGTTCTTGAGAATATAAAAAGGGCATTTCTCCACTCCAGTCTTTCTTCTACTCCTGTCTGGACAAAAACTGATCTAGACGAGTGCACATTTGGAATCCTAGAAAAATGTGGATAACTTTGTGTCTTCGCTGGTATATTAACCTCTGCAAAAGTTTGATCGTCTGCCTTGATTTCTTAATGCAGACACTAATCTCCCTATTAGTAGACAGCCGGTGTGCACAAAACCACACCCCCAGCATGTCCCACTCAATGTGATTATTATGCCCCCCCTCTAACTAGAGGGGGGGCATATAGCGATCGCTTTGTCCGTCCGTCTGTCCATCTGTCCGTCCGAATTTCTTGTCCGCGCAATATCTCGATTAATATTTGATGGACGAGATTGAAACTTGCATGTGGCCAGTGCCTCGTAGATGTGCAGCGTTGAGTTTTCTCCGAGTTCCGGTATAATTTTCAAGAGTTATGGCCCTTTTTCTGAAATCACTGAATGGGACTTGTCCGGGCTGGATCTTGGTTAATATTGTATGGACAAGTATGAAATTTGCATGATATGTGGTCAGTGCCCCACAGTTGTGCAGCGTAAAGTTTCACTTATATTTTCAAGAGTTATGGCCCTTTGTTCCTGAATTCTCCGTGAATTGGGACCAATTCCCCACTGAATGGGAGAATTGTACTGGATGATTGAAGCTGTTGTCTCAGATGAACCAGTCATCTTGGTTTCAGCTGCAAAAATTGTATCTGGAATGAATCTGATTTATATTCTATGGTTTCTCTTTGGATGATGGAGTTATTTGGATTAAGCATCTGTTTCGTATATGCTTAACAGATGAAAAAGTGGATGAATTGGACAAAATTCTCCAATGTACATTTGGTATGTCCTCTTTTATTATGCCGAGAAAGAACTTGAATCAGTTCAAGTGGCAAAATGTTTTTAGCCCACCATCATCAGATGGTGGGCTGTTCAAATCACTTTTTGTCCGTGGTCCGTGGTCCGTCGTCCGTCCGTCCGTAAACAATTCTTGTTATCGCGATTTCTCAGGAACTACTTTATGGATCTTTCTCAAATTTGGTACACAGGTTCCCCTTGTGGTCTAGTTGTCCAAGATACCTTTTTTGGTCCGATTCGAAAATCCAATATGGCCACCAGGCAGCCATCTTGGATTTCCCCATGAAACCTTATCGCGATTTCTCAGGAACTACTGCATGGATCTTTCTCAAATTTGGTACACAGGTTCCCCTTGGGGTCTAGTTGTGCAAGATACCTTTTCTGGTCCGATTCGAAAATCCAATATGGCCACCAGGCAGCCATCTTGGATTTCCCCATGAAACCTTATCGCGATTTCTCAGGAACTACTGCATGGATCTTTCTCAAATTTGGTACACAGGTTCCCCTTGGGGTCTAGTTGTGCAAGATATCTTTTTTGGTCCGATTCGAAAATCAAATATGGCCACCGGGCAGCCATCTTGGATTTACCCATGAAATCTTGTTATCGCGATTTCTCAGGAACTACTGCATGGATCTCTCTCAAATTTGGTACACAGGTTCCCCTTGGGGTCTAGTTGTGCAAGATACCTTTTCTGGTCCGATTCGAAAATCCAATATGGCCACCAGGCAGCCATCTTGGATTTCGCCATGAAACTTTATCGTCATTTCTCAGGAAGTACTGCATGGATCTTTCTCAAATTTGATACACAGGCTCCCCTTAGGGTCCAGTTGTGCAAGATACCTTTTTCGTTCCGAATCGAAAATCCAATATGGCCACAAGGCAGCCATCTTAGATTTCTCCATGAAACCTTGTTATCGCGATGTCTCAGGAACTACTGCATAGATCTTTCTCAAATTTGGTACACAGTTTCCCCTTGGGGTCTAGTTGTGCAAGATACCTTTTTTGGTCCGATTCGAAAATCCAATATGGCCACCAGGCAGCCATATTGGATTTCCTCATGAAAATTTATCGTCATTTCTCAGGAAGTTACTGCATGGATCTTTCTCAAATTTGTTACACAGGTTCCCCTTGGTGTCTAGTTGTGCAAGATATCTTTCCCGGTCCGATTTGAAAATCCAGTATGGCCACCAGGCAACCATCTTGGATTTCTCCATGAAACTTTATCGTCATTTCTCAGGAACTACTGCGAGGATCTTTCTCAAATTTGGTACACAGGTTCCCCTTAGGGTCTCGATATGCAAGATGCCTTTCTGGTCCGAATCGAAAATCCAATATGGTCACCAGGTGGCCATCTTCGATTTTCCCATTTTGTTATCGTGATTTCTCAGGAACTACTGCATGGATCTTTGTTAAATTTGGTACACAGGTTCTCCTTGTCTAGTTGTGCAAGATACCTTTTTCAGTCCGAATCGAAAATCCAATATGGCCACAAGGCGGCCATCTTGAATTTCCCCTTGAAACATTGTTATCGTGAATGCTCAGGAAATATTTCATGGATCTTTCTGAAATTTGATACACAGGTCCCACATGGGGCCTAGTAGTGCAAGATACCTTTTTTAGTCCGATTTGAAAATCCAAGTTACGCTTCAAATTAATATGGTATTCTCGAGTTGTGACGTTGCATCACAAGAGTCGGCGGATCAAACGGTGGGGCATATTCTATATATTGACTATAGAGAATATCCATACCTTCACCTTCCATATCAAGGAGTTCAAATAATTCAGAATTAAAATGTATTTCTTCAAATTTTAAATCAGTTTTCTTTAGTCCATGCAGTAGCAAGTGAACTGCTCCACCCTTTCGTCTGCCGGCGGGTCGGCTACATGAAGGGACGTCACTCTTGTGACTCAACGTCCCAACTCAACAACTGTAGACTACTGCATGTTTTGATCCAAGGAAGATAATCAGGATTCAGGCACTTTTGAAGTTTCAACATTACTGCGCAGACCGGATCCCTTGTACCATCTTACTATTTGTTTCATAGCTCATGCCAAAGTGTCAAAGAGATTGGTCCTCGCTTCCAGTACCCAATGATGACACGTGCAAAAAAAAAAATACTACAAAACTTTCACTTTCAGACTAACTTTGCTCATTTCTCTTGTATTATAACAACCGACATAAGTACAGTTTCTAGAAATCTTGAAACTCCTGAAACTTAGATTATATCTTGGTGTTTTTCAGTGTCCCTTTTCTGATCTTTTTCGCTCAGATTCGAAATTCTGTAAACAAAATTACAAATCAATCGTTTTTTCTTAGTAACAATGGACAAAAAGATCCTCTAGTCATTAGCTTACAATTATCGGACAATGGTGGGCGCCAAGATCCTTCAGGATTTCTCGTTTTCTTTGACAGTGTGTCCTTCCATTCCTCCATCCCTGTGTCCATCCTTCTTCTATACTGCTTAAAGGAGAAGAAAACATATGACTAATGTATACACTGAATGAAAGATCTATCTCCCGTGTATCCAAAAATGTAAGCAAATATTTTTAGCGATTTTTTCTACTCGACTAAATCGGCATTGAACCTGCGCATCACTGTCTCTCAAGCGTGCCGCCATTTAGGCTCGGATCGTCTAAGAGTGTGACGTCACCCGGGCCACGCCGCTCTCTAGCGGGGAAGATGAAAATATAATGACATTGCATGGAGATATATTACAAACCAAGCCTTTCTTACATTGGAACGATTACAATTTGACAGGAATAGGAACCGAACGTCGTGATATGACTGAAATAGTGTTGAAAGACTGAAAAACTCACTCCAATTTATTGTATCAGCCTCACTGTGCAAAAGTTCTTCTCTGATTAGTCTGGAGTAAAATCCTGCCGACCGACGTTATGCACCCACTGTTTTAGTACATCTGATGAAATGTCACGGTCTTTGGAAGGTTTGTATTCCCAGTTCTGTTAGAACAGCCAAACGCCACACACTGCGGCATGATGCCCGTGTATTTGTGGAATATTGGCACACTACCACTATCAAACTATAACGGTACCGGTATACAAAGTATAGACCTGCAGTTCCGAGAGTTTCGCTTACTTTAACGTACTGGGCGAAAGTGAGCATGAGCCCGGCTGACGTCACGAAGCGATGCGCGCAATATGTTTTCGGCATTTCTGATTGGTTAAAATAGACGCAAGCCCCTGTAATGGCGGCACTTATGAATCTGTCCAGTTTTCATGTTTCGATAGGAATAGATCGGCGGTAAAAAATCGCAAAAAATATTTGCTTACATTTTTGGATACAAGGGAGATAGATCTTTCGTTCAGTGTATACATTAGTCATATGTTTTCTTCTCCTTTAAAGCTTAGGCAGATGTTACCTTGAGTTACGCAACACCAATCTTCTGGAAAGGTGTATCATACATGTTTACTTAGGTAAGCCTATTGATTTGGGTGCTAAAATGTCAAAGGTCAAGGTCATAATACACAAAAAATCACAATTTGAGGTGTTAGTTCTATTTATCTTCAGTTTATAGAAATGTTGACTGTTTCACTGTAAAGTAGGCAATATGGGGTCAAAAGGTCAAAGGTCAGCTTCACAATGGCCGTAAAATATAATTGTTTTTAGATATTTAAAAAATTGCGGACTTCTAGTACATGAAATTGGTGTATCATCCAGCGCATACTGTGCACTTTGTGAAGTGTGTGCAGGGTGGGGCATATGTGTTCCTATGGAAAGTGTCATTCTGCTCTACTTGTATCAGCCCTGTCCTGTTAAGCTCACAATGGTCATATCTTTTCTTCTCACCCTATGAACAAATCTGCTGTGAAGGGAGAAATCCTTGTAGAATAGCTGTAAATTCACTGAGATATGATGTGACTTCCTGCCATTTCACCTGGCTAACTCTTTAAGTCTTTCATTGTCAAGAGGCAATATACACCTTGGGTGATAAACAGTGGCTGATTATGCTATAACCTCACACTAATCCCCTCAACAACCTCCTTATTTTGTCTTCAGGATTTAAAGATACTTGACTTTATCTCCGGTTTTAATAAGTTGGTTTTAGAGAACTAGACATTGTTTGTTGTCTGGATTAGGTGGAGAGAGAATTAGCGGAGTATTTTGTGCTTTCTGCTTTGATAATCTGTGTGTACACATAATCTAGTTTCACTGGCAGAAAAAAATTGCAAACGGCAGATAGTTTGTCTATTGAGACACCAAACATGACAGTTTCTGTGATGTTCATGCTTATGAATCCAGAACTGTTCCATGTGCTGATGTACCTTGAGAGCCGCTGACCAAATGTTTGTATTAAAATTAATATTGTTAAATAATTTAAGAATTATGGTAAATGATGTGATTAAATTCAATCACCCTATGAACATTCTGGGCTGACATAGATTTTCAATGAGATACGTGTATGTACTGTAATTCAACAGGATCACTCTCACCATGGATTTCCAGATGCAAAGTACATGTATCTTATCCAATCAGTAAATCATTTGTGAAAGTATTGAGAAGCAGGGAGCTGCAAACACAGACTATTGCAGTCGTCTTGAATAATTCAATTTCAGCATGCATCTCTTCTAAAAACGTTAGAGTGAGTTACTATCTCATAATTTAAGATAACCTGATGAATTTTCATAATGTTATTAACCTTGACTGAATCCTTATGTTTGGCCTGATTTTGTCACAGGCCAATGAAAATCCAGAATTTCATTTTGAATATTTGAATTGACCAATCAAGTGCTTTAGAACATGAAGATATCCCATGATGCATGGTTATTTCTATAAAACTCTGTTGGAGATTGTCTGTCACAAGAGAAGCAATTGAGTACATGTGCGTGTGTAACAAGATAGTGAATGAGACAAGCTAACCTGGTATGTACATTTTCCACATTGGTGTGATGTTTTGCACCCTCTTTTTCATATTTCGTATAGCAAGATCCATTGGGAAGTATGGTGGTGGCTTGTGCCGTGGGCATATGGAATGTTTTTCCAAGTGCAAGATGCAATGTAGCTACACTGTGAATATTCAAATTTGTCAGTGACATAACAGTGTTGAAGGATTATTCTTGAATCTACCTTCTCTAAAAGATCAAAGTTAATTCCCATATTAATTAACTTGTTTAAATTGAAATGGTGAAAGGTGTTTTAATAATATACATTGTATAATGATTGACATGGAACAAGCATGAATTGGTACAGTCGATTCCCTTAAGCTATAGATCCCCTAGACTACAGTTGTAACATCGTACAAACAGTACCCAATCAATACTTAACACTTCACTTGTGTGAAATGACAGGACGTAGATCTCTAGTTGTTCCTGTTCTCTGATTGATGCCAACGTGTTAAACAATATCATTGTAGCCTGGAGCTCAAGTTTGTATATCCGTCACAGACTTGGAATCTCCACAACCAAGCATATATGTTCTTGAGAATATAAAAAGGGCATTTCTCCACTCCAGTCTTTCTTCTACTCCTGTCTGGACAAAAACTGATCTAGACGAGTGCACATTTGGAATCCTAGAAAAATGTGGATAACTTTGTGTCTTCGCTGGTATATTAACCTCTGCAAAAGTTTGATCGTCTGCCTTGATTTCTTAATGCAGACACTAATCTCCCTATTAGTAGACAGCCGGTGTGCACAAAACCACACCCCCAGCATGTCCCACTCAATGTGATTATTATGCCCCCCCTCTAACTAGAGGGGGGGCATATAGCGATCGCTTTGTCCGTCCGTCTGTCCATCTGTCCGTCCGAATTTCTTGTCCGCGCAATATCTCGATTAATATTTGATGGACGAGATTGAAACTTGCATGTGGCCAGTGCCTCGTAGATGTGCAGCGTTGAGTTTTCTCCGAGTTCCGGTATAATTTTCAAGAGTTATGGCCCTTTTTCTGAAATCACTGAATGGGACTTGTCCGGGCTGGATCTTGGTTAATATTGTATGGACAAGTATGAAATTTGCATGATATGTGGTCGGTGCCCCACAGTTGTGCAGCGTAAAGTTTCACTTATATTTTCAAGAGTTATGGCCCTTTGTTCCTGAATTCTCCGTGAATTGGGACTTGTCCGGGCTGGATCTCGGTTAATATTGTATGGACAATTATGAAATTTGCAGGATATGTTGTCAGTGCCCTGTAGTTGTGCAGCGTGAAGTTTCTCCGCGTTTCGCCTATATTTTCAAGAGTTATGGCCCTTTTTCTTCAAATTTTTGTAAATTGGGACTTCTCCGGGCTGGATCTCGGTTAATATTTTATGGACAATTATGAAATTTTCAGGATATGTGGTCAGTGCCCTGTAGTTGTGCAGCATGAAGTTTCTCCAAATTTCGCATATATTTTCAAGAGTTATGGCGCTTTTTTCTTCAAATCTTTGTGAATTGAGACTTGTAGGGCTGGATCTCGGTTAATATTGTATGGACAAGTATGAAATTTGCATGATATGTGGTTAGTGACCCATTGGTATGCAGCGTGAAGTTTCTCTGCTTTCGGGTATATTTTCAAGAGTTATGGCCCTTTGTTTATCAAACCTAAGTGAATGGGATATATTTATTTGTCCAGGCTGGATCTCAGTCCATAACCGATTTGGACCAGGAAAATGGCTATGTTATTCTACATTCCAAAGCAGACAACATAGGTCCTGAAGTATGAAATTGCCCCAAAAAGAGTGAATTGGGTGCAAAAGTCAAAGTTCACTGATTGCTTCATAATTTCAGCACAATATACTCCCAAGGAATGTAGGTCTCATAACCAGGTCACATTTTTGGATTTGGCGGAAGCCCTGGTGACCATCTTGCATCGAAACATCGTATTATCACTTGTTGGTTGATACTTGGAATATGTATTGTGTGAGGCATGGCAAAAAAAGTGAATGAAACAGAATTTTTATAATTTTCCAAATTAGGCCTCCACCAACCAATAAACAACAGAACAATGGCGGGGCAGTGTCGGATTAAAGCAGAAAAGGGGGGGGGGGGGCATACAATTGAGCGATCTCTGATTGCTTCCTTCCTGTGTTTATTGTCTGAGCCGCAATTTCAGCTCTTCGCTGCGTCTGTGTAAGCCTTCATCCTTTTTCAAGGCCATACTGAGTGACGGGGTAGTGAAAAGGGCGTGGTGTTAAACCCAGACAGTTTTAATCCACATCAGGTTGGAACATGACTATCTGCAAGATGTTTAATTCTTTGAAAGCGCTCAGTTTCAAACAAGCTGAAACTTCACAAAATTAATTGGGATTACAAGAACATGGGTCAGCCTAATTGGTGGCAATTGATGATTTACATATGCTAAATTCCAGGAATAAAAGCTCTTTTTCTTCTCTGAAGTTGCTTCCATGCAATCTCTCCATGTATCCTTCTCTATCTTGCAGAGTGATGTCATGAGTAGCTGGGAATACTATGGCTCTGTACACCAATCACATGCATGGGGACACGCTGGACAGACTTGACCTCACCAAAGAGATGGAGGAGGCAGGACGGACGTATATTGACCTCGATCAGAGCTCCTCTCTCAGCTCCAAGAAAGAACGCCCCAACATCTTCATCGCCGTCACTTTCGCGCTGGAACTGCTCATATTATCTGCTGTCATTGTCCTAGAGTATTATATCAGGTCAGTTCTTGCAGGTTTTTGCTTTTTTTGGCTTGGCCAATATTGGTCTTGCAGTGTTGTAATTGTCATGTATCTGTGAACTATTTCTTTTCACCACTATCATAAAGAGTACATGGCCTTGACTCTGATCGAGCCGTCACTGTGAATGGCTGTTAATCAAAATGTCTTCATCCAGAACTTGGCAGATTGTTTATTATGCCCTCCCTCTAATTAGAGGGGAGGCATATAGCGATTGCTTTGTCCGTCTCTCCGTCCGAATTTCTTGTCTGCGCAATATCTCGGTTAATATTTGATGAACAGGATTGAAATTTGCATGAAATGTGGCCAGTGCCTCGTAGTTGTGCAGCGAAGAGGTTTTTTTTCCGAGTTTCGATTATATTTTTGAGAGTTATGGCCCTTCATTCCTGAAATCTCTGTCAATGGGACTTGTCCGGGCTTTATCTTGGTTAATATTGTATGGACAATTATGGGATTTGCATGATATGTGGTCAGTGCCCTGTAGTTGTGCAGTGTGAAGTTTCTCCTCGTTTCGCGTATATTTCAAGAGTTATGGCCCAAAGTTGTTCTTGAAATCTTTTTGAATTGGGACTTGTTCGGGCTGGATCTCGGTTAATATTGTATGGACAATATGAAATTTGCATGATATGCGGTCAATGCTCCATAGTTGTGCAGCGTGAAGTTTCTTTGTGTTTCGGTTATATTTTCAAGAGTTATGGCCCTTTGTTCCTCAAACCTTAGTAAATGGGATATATATATATTTGTTCCGGCTGGATCTCGGTCCATATTGTATGGACAAGCATGAAATTTGCATTATAGTTGTGCAAAGTAAAGCGCTTTGTCCATCTGTCCGTCCGGGCGAATGCCCCGGCAATCATCTTACATCAAAACATTGTATTATCACTTGTTGGTCGATCGACTTGATACTTGGAATATGTGTTATGAGAGCCATGGCGAAAAAAGTAACTGAAACAGAATTTTTATAATTATCCAAATTAGGTCTCCACCAACCAATACAGAACAGAACAATGGCGGGACATTGTCTGACTAAAGTGGAATGGGGGGGCATACAATTAAGCAATCCCTGATTGCTTCTTTCCTGTGTTTGATCTCATGCTATACCGATGGTCACTGGGCATGATGCTTTTTAAAAAATGTGACATGACGAAATGCTAGTTGTGCATGCTTGGGTGCGAATTGGAGTTAGGTGCGCAATTGGCTTTTTCCTTGATATTTTCCATTCACCCCTATCTTTTAACATGGTGCTAAATAGCACTGGTGACAATATAGTGCAGATATTTTGCTAATCTTTGGTGCCGGGGTTTAAAGGCGATATAATTCTTCTAATTATCATCTAAATTGCATAGATTCGCACAGCATGGAAAGGTAATATATCGTCTATTTAGCATAGATTCGCAAATCGATTTGTCATTCACTTTATTGTCACATAAGGGAGAGTCAATATATTGTCTATTTAGCGTAGATTCGCAAATGTGTTTACCTCGTGGAGATGGCAGAGAAGACAATATATTGTCTAATTAGCACTTTGATAATCTCATCTAAATTGCAAAGATTCGCACTTCATGGAGAGTTAATATATTGTCAATTTAGCGTAGATTCGCAATTCTGTTTTACCTCGTCGAGATGGCAGAGAAGACAATATATTGTCTAATTAGCACTTTGATAATCTCATCTAAATTGCATAGATTCGCACTTGATGGAGAGTTAATATATTGTCAATTTAGCGTAGATTCGCAATTCTGTTTTACCTCGTCGAGATGGCAGAGAAGACAATATATTGTCTAATTAGCACTTTGATAATCTCATCTAAATTGCATAGATTCACAATTCATGGAGAGTTAATATATTGTATATTTAGCGTAGATTCGCAAATCTGTTTTACCTCGACGAGATTGCAGAGAAGACAATATATTGTCTAATTAGCACTTTGATAATCTCATCTAAATTGCATAGATTCGCACTTCTGGGAAAGTTAATATATTGTATATTTAGCGTAGATTCGCAAATCTGTTTTACCTCGTCGAGATTGCAGAGAAGACAATATATTGTCTAATTAGCACTTTGATAATCTCATCTAAATTGCATAGATTCGCACTTCATGGAAAGTTAATATATTGTATATTTAGCGTAGATTCGCAAATGTGTTTTAACTTCGGCGAAATTTCACAGAAGACAATATATTGTCTAATTAGCACTTTGATAATCTCATCTAAATTGCATAGATTCGCACTTCAGGGAAAGTTAATATATTGTATATTTAGCGTAGATTCGCAAATCTGTTTTAACTCGTCGAGATTGCAGAGAAGACAATATATTGTCTAAATAGCACTTTGATAATCTCATCTAAATTGCATAGATTCGCACTTCATAGAAAGTTAATATATTGTCTATTTAGCGTAGATTCGCAAATGTGTTTTAACTTCGGCGAAATTTCAGAGAAGACAATATATTGTCTAATTAGCACTTTGATAATCTCATCTAAATTTCATAGATTCGCACTGCATGGTAAGGTAATATAT